>NDGM011026957.1:0-10133 GCA_002564305.1 Octomys mimax
ACCAGTTTGATTTGAAACTGTCTCATTGCTATTTGTTTATCAATAAAATTATGGAAAAATAATAAAAAATAAATTTAAATGTCAATGGAATATGTATCTCTGACAACACTAAACAAAAAAGGGGATGCAAATGAAGGACCATTTTTTATCTGTACATACAAAATAGTTAGGGTAGATATACAGCTTCTTTCTCTTAATTCAATGAGAAGAAATATCAGTACTAACAGTATTTGGACAGTTTATCATATCTGTATCTTGTACTACAAATAACCACTATGAAGACAGCAATATGGAATGTATTCGTTATTGAAACTGTCCTATTAATTAGTTTTTAAACTGTCTCATTGATATTTGTCTCTCAATAAATTATAAAAATAAATAAATAAATAAAAATTTAGAAAAGAAGCTGTCTCATTGTTATTTCTTTCTCAATAAAATTAATTTTAAAAATAAATAAAGAAAAATAAATTTGCAAATGATAAAAATGAGTCTTGAGAAGATTGTTCTTTCATCCTGAGTTCCAGCACAGGAGTATGGCATGTGGTCCAAACTTTGCTGAGGCATTTGTGAGCCTTCTATGAGCCATCATTCACAAACAACAGGTCTGTTTCTATGAGGATCCTCAATGTGTTAAAGCAGGACTTCCAGGTCACAGCAGGTTGTATGATGCTGTCACTCTGCATGTCTCATCCTTTTCCAGAAAGAGCTCATAAAATAGAGGCATGAAATCAAAAGGATTTTCAAGAAATGTTTAAAAGAAATAAAATATTTTCTGTGTGAATGAACTCTAAAACTGCATATTCCTACAAAGGCAAAAAAAAAAAACATTATATATTCCAAAAGTTCTGTGGAAATAGGCCATATTCCCACTTAGGCTGAACTCAGTTTTAATTTGATGATATCAACCATAATCAAAATGCCTGAGGGCTGGCCAAATAGCTCAGCAGATTAAAGCACCTGCAAGCAGGTGCGGAGGCCGTGAGTTCAATCCCAGGGCATGCTGTGCTAGCCATGCCCCCAGGCACACTGAGAGGGCAATTGGGACAGGGTGTGGTGGCACACGCCTGTAATCCCAGCTCTTGGGGGACTGTAAATAGGCAGATAACTATGAGTCCAATCTAGTAGTGGGGAGACCCTGAATACCCTGTAGACCTGTCCCTAAAAATACAAAATAAATAAATAAATAAATAACACCTTTATGTTTAGGGTGGATTCAAAGAAGAATCCAAATTTCACAATTAAGACATTTATTTCTGTTTCAAAAGAAAAGCCAATATGTAAGAATCCACTTTTTGAGAAAGACAGATAAGTCAAATCTAATAAAATTAAGTATGGCAGAGTTTACATGAGAAAACTATGCAAGATCTCATGGAAAAAATCATTTTGCTTTAATATTTAAAATGCTTTTATAAATCATCACATGTATATCTGCAAATATACAAGATGAAAAATAAAAGGAGCTCTGAAATTCTTTCCATGTGGTTTACAATGTGGCCTGTTAACTGATCAATAAATGTCCTGTGAGACAGTCGTCATTGTTACACACCAACCTTGTGATCCCAAATTCCCTGCTTTAAGTTTTGACTCATACAAATCTGAACTCTAACTCTAGGCAACTAGAGTCAGGCTCACACAAATTGCATTGTTTAAGGTGAGAAATGTTCCTCCCTGTGACTTGCCATAAGCAGAGCCGTGACATGACAGAGCAAGCTGTCAGCTGGCTGTGTTGGAGATTATCATCTCTGTTATGAAATAATTCATAATGAAACTGACATTAATATATTCAAATTTTGATGTAACAAACAAAAAAATCTGTTTTCATACAACTCTTAGGACCTCAAGTAATATTTACATGGAAGGAAATGATTTGCTTTATCATATTACACATTTGTTCAATAAATATCAGGTACCTGCATTGTACCAAGAACTCTGGGCATCAGAAAACAGGTAAATAAAACAAAACTTTAACATAAGAACACTTCATATCACATCTCATAAATAAAAACCACAAAGGGAAGGAAGAGGAATAGTAGCTTGTGCAAGCTAAAAGCTTGACAGAACATCTAAGGCCTGGCCCTAGTGCTTCTCTTACAGTCTCCTGCTTCCCACAGAGGAGGGTTCTGAGTCTGCATTCTCCTGCATGTAGCATGGAGAATGACCCCCACAGGAGGACCTGAGATTACTGGTCTAGAATGACCCCAAATGTTTACCCTGTTCCAGCCATTATAGAATGTACATATTCCAAAGCCTCACATGGAACTCCAAGAATTTGCACAATATTTATGGTTTCATATTTCAGTTACAAAACAAATTACAAGAAAAAGCATCTAGGAAAATCAGAGAGCTACAGAGATGAATTCCTTCCAGTTTGCATGAAGGAAATCATAAATCTCAGCAAATTACACCTTGAAAATGTCATGATTGATACAGTTCTACAGAAAAGCTAAATCTACTTTTATGTGCTACAGTCTTAACCACACAAACTTTTCAGTTAATTAATATTTCCCAACCAATTACACCATCCTTCACATTCCTAATATATGCACACTGAAATAAATCTTAAAAATTAGTTATTTGTATGCATTACCAATTGCTAAAAGATAGATTATTGTTTTGTTTATAATAAACAGCAATAAGTTCAGACTGACTTAAGAAAGGGTGCAATTTGTTAGAACTAAAGGAATTGTTGAATGGAGGAGCTTTGAGAAAGACCCGAAGACGTGACTAGAGTCTCCATGACTGTTTTTAGGATTTCTCTCTAACAAGCTAATTCACCCCTAACTTGGCTCTAAGGAGCCCTCGGCTCCTGACCATCACAATCATATCTCAGAATTTTAGAAACAATGATCTAGCTGGCCTATTTCGAATCCAGTACCTGCTCCTCTAGATTTATCAAGAAGCAGCACCAGTGGTCAGCATGCCTGTTCCACCACAAATGGCGGCCAGTTCCCCTATAAATGGATATAAAGCAAGAAGCTGCCTATGCACTGAAATACATTAACTTCATCAGTCAGTTGGGTTTATCAGTTTCCTACCCTGCTTCTTTTCTTAAACTTATTCTGGGTATGAACCTCACAGCCATGGGAACTGCATGTGGGGAAAATAGGAGCCAGGAGATATAAAAGAAAATGAATGCAAGATGCTTCCCGACCCTCTCTTCATCTCAACATGTAAGAGCCACTTTGAGATCTATTTTTCATCCTACAGACATGGGGAACTCAGAAAAATGATTGGATGAGTTTTCTTACACCAAATCCCTAACTAGAGCATGCTGATCCATTAAATAGCTAGCAGAGCTATTCTTCAAACTAAGTGCCTCATGGTATTCCCAATACTGCTCTGACAGGAAGACATTACCCTTGTTTGTGACTGTTTAAAAACACAAGCAAACATCTAAAAATCTTTAGTCAGGAAAAAAAAAAAACAGGATAAGGAGGAAACAGGAATTCAGGGCTACTTGTGAAGACTGTTGAAATCCGGAAACGCACTTCTTAAAGCTCAAAAGTGTCCACTGCTCCTCCCTGTTGGGAAGGTTTCTTGATGAGCGAAATTTTTATTTACATGAAAAGATTTCCTCACAATGAAGAATTTGAGTCTAACGAGAACTGTCGAACAGAAAGTGTAACTACGAGGGTCTTGCTCAAACAGCTTCCTGCTGATGAAACCTGAAATCAATATTGATGAATTTGGCTGGCCCAGGTTTTGTAGAATAGAGTGAACTGGGGTGGTATGAGAAGTTGTTTTAGCTGTATTTCCTCAGCATGCCAATACAGTCTCTCCAGCATTCTTCCAGCTACACATGTGGCATGCATTTATTATTTACAATACATACACAGGAAGTGCATGATTGATGAGATAACCCCTTTTCCAGAAAGATGTTTTCCAAATGGGTCTTTACACTGTATCTGTTCAATGAAATTCCATCAAGTCAGCAAAATATGCTTTTTTGCCCCTCAATTTTATTTCCAATAAAAATACTACCAGGCTAACATTTTTAGACAGTGTGTGGTATATAACACGGATACAGATAAATATAGATTGTGGCTCTGTATTTTCTCTTCATATGTCCTCTAACATGATGTATAGAACATGTGCCCGGACCTATGTTTGTATAAGACGATGGGAAAAAAAGAGAACACACAACAGAGAGGGAAGAACATGAGACAGAGGTGTTTCTGAATGGAACACATAGAGAGGGAGTAGAACATTGCATTCACATAGATTTCCATGCATATGCAGATATTTATACTGTGCTGTTATACTGCAGGAGAAGTATGAACATTCCATGCAGCATCTGTGGAGTTTTGTAAATGTCAACTTTAATTTTGAAACACTAGTGTTGCTGTAGCAAGAAAGTTCCCAGTTAGTATTGGAAAGCAGATTTTTCTTTTAAAGAATGAAATAACCCTAAAGACAGTGTCAAAGTCATATCATTCGGTTTGGTATGAGACATTAGTTTTAAATCTGACCACATCCACAAGAACTTCTGTGCTGCTTCAAGATTTTTAAGCAGGAATTTTCCTTTTAAAAAGTTACCTTCTTCTTTTTAAAAAATGATTTCCCAAATCATTACATTAGAGGCTTCCTTTAGAAGTATTCTGTGAGATCATTTCATGAACAATTATATTCCTAAAATATGGTATTCATATATATTCTTATGCAATATGTATTCATACATTGACAAATACATAAACATGCATGGGATGTTATATATTATGAATAAGCATGTCTGGAATGTATATTATTTGACATAATAACTGATACCACTCTTAACTTTCAGCTGGTATTATTCCAAATTATATCAGTGTACTCTGCATGACAACTCCACAAAATATGCAATACTTTCTCCTTTTTTAAATCCTGCCTCAGGTTTATTTGTACAAAGACACAGGAGGACACCAGCCCCCCACAGATGGCATTCCAGGGGTCACACCAGTCCTTCATTTTTTATATCAGCAGATAAGAGGCTTTCACTGTGGAGCATTCATGGGGGCCTGGGCACTTTGGGGGCCTGGGCTGGAGCAGAAGCTGGAGCCTGGGCCCTGGCTATAGCCTGGGCCTTTGACCAGCAAGGCCTGTGGCCCTTGGCAATGCAAGTACAGATACACTTCCCAACCTTGGGGTGGGCAATATAGACAAGCCTAGCGAGCCTGCAGTTTACTCCCTTTGGAATGATCTTGGGCTTGACCTCCTTGGGCTTGACAAGGGCCTTGATAGCCTCAGTGTGTGCACTCATGGCCTTGGTGTTGCTTGCTTGCATCTTCTTGAAGCCCTTCTTGTTGTGTTTCTTGGCAAAATGCATGTTCCTAAGGAACTTGGGATCTATCCCCTTCAGAGATTTCTATTTTTGTGACTGAGTTTTCTTGATGCCATTTTTGGGACTGGTTGTGCGTGGTGTGGTTCTTGGACTTGACCATATCTGTACTGTAAACTGCGGCTGCCAAGCACCTGGAACTGGAAGAAGAAAAGCACAATACTTTCAATATTCTATATTGGTCCACTTTCTGTTGTTATGAAAATATACCTGACACCCTTAACTTAAAGAAGAAAAGTTTCTTTCAGCTCATGGTTTCTATAGGCATTAGTCAGCCCATGGTCAGATTGTTCCAAAGAAAATCTGGCATGCCAGAGGGGCCTGGAAGAGGGAAGCCCCTCAACTCCAACAACCAAAAAGAAGAGAGCAGGAGAGCTGGACAAGGAGTCCAAGATCCAAATTCAGCCCCCAAAGTCATGTCCCCATTATTCACTTAATCCAACCTGGCCTCGTCAATTTATAGCCCGTGGCCTACGCACCTTGCCAACTGGTAAAGTCAGTGATCTCACAATCAAATTACCTATCCTGAAGCCCCTTAATCCAATCAAGACAACAATCAGAACGAACCCATTTTTCCATTTTAAAACTGATGAAATGGAGAAACAGATAGGTCGTGTAACTACCTGAGGCCTCGCTCTAGAGGCTGAGCCCAAATTGATATCCAGAAAACTGGATGCAGAATTTGCATGTTCTTCTAGTACATTATAGCAAGGGTCAGCAAACTTCCCCTAAAGGGCCAGATAATGCATGTTTTAGGGTTTGTTGGACACATATTATTTCCTTTGCATCTTGTTGAACAGTGACTTATAAACACCATTCATAAATGATTAGATAAACAGATCATAAACTTGACTTGGCCCAAAGGAAAGTTTACCAAACTCAGTTTATTGCCAAAATTCCTCACACAATAATTTTTAAACATCTATGCAGTAGATGTATAAACGACTATTTATTTCTTGTAGATGTCTATTTTTTTTTTGTGTGTGTGTGGAACCAGGGATTGAACTTAGGCCCTTGCACTTGCCAGAGAAGCACTTACTCAACTGAGCCATCTCCCCGGCCCCAGTGTCTAATTTTTATACTACACAATTTCTTCCCAGGACCCTCCAGTCACCTTGTCTTGAGAACTGTCTTCTGCATCATTGAACTGACCACTTGTGGGATTTCTGTCTCGTTCTCATAATGTGACCCTACCATACAGCCCAGGGTGATTAATTCAGGGTGATCAAATGACCCAATCTGGGTCAGAGAACCAAGGATCCTTTTACTGAGTGATATTCTCTGTCAATACTGGCGATAGGCCTTATATCCAATGCAATTGGAGGTTTTGCCGTGGCTTTGATTTCCACTTTGTGAAATGGAGAAAGAGGAAACCTGCACAGAGAGGAAATGCCGAGAAAGAAGAGCAGAGATGACAGATGGAAAAAGTCCCAGTGGTGAGGCCATTGCTCCCCAAACCCATCTGTCCTTGGATTTCCTGAGAAAACTTCTATTTTCTTGCAATGCTTTTCCCTTTTGGCTCCAGTAGTATGGGATGGGCTTCAACTGCTTACAGTGAAAACTAATATTTTTATACATTTTTATCATTTTGAGTTAGCCAACATTTTTAAACCTAGAAGCTATTTTTAAGAAACTAGCTGAACAATGGTTGAAGGAAGTTCATTCTTTCAAATCACTCAGGATGTTTTAGTTCACAGATCTCCATGTAAACATTTGATTTAAGTAAGAACCTGATTAAACCAAACATTTAGCAAAATGTAGCTTATTAACAATCCTCGTCCTTCTCATCACCACCTCTCCCCATTAATGACACTCAATTTTTAAATTACTGCTGTAGTGTTTCCACCACTTATCTTACTTAGGCTTTTACCTGGAACTTGGACCAGCACGTTGGTCACAGTAGTTGCTCAACACATACTGAGTTTTAAGAAGGCAACTGAGGCATGAACAGTTTTAAAGAGCTTATTTCATTGTACAAGTATTGATGAATCAGACAACTCCAAACCAACAATGATTTAGGGAACACAAGGGAAGCGTGTATAGGATAAACGCAGAAGAAGAGCAAAGAAAATATTTGATTGGTTATAGTCACATAGTTGCCTGTGCCCTGGGAAGTCCTTGCTTTATAAGTTAGTTGGCTGCTTCTGATTTGCTGAACATAAGTCTATTTTTCTTTAATAGAGGCAATTATAAGAAACACCTCAAGTTCAGTTTGGCTTACAGTTGTAAGTCAGGCAATATTAAGGTCACTTAGGGATGCTGACTGGTTTGTCTGTCCAGGGAGTCTTCCTAGTTTCCATTGGAATTTACTTTATCAAGTTGAAAGAATTGATAAGTATATATTTTAGTGACTTTTAAAACATTTAATATTCAAAGATGACTATGCAATAAGGATTTTTATTTTATGCAACTAGTTATAAAATTATTTATTTAATCCATAAAATATTCTTCCCAAATTATTCCAGAGAGAAATAAGGAGAAAAATCCTTCTGTGCTGGTGCATAGCTGTCATTCCAGCACTTTGACCCCACAAGTTCAAGTCCTATCTATAATCCTAGTAGTGTGACCCTGTGTTAAAATAAAAGAGGGATTGAAGAACTGAAGATTGTCATAGCTCAGAACAAAAGGCCAGTGTGTTTCAATCAGAGACAGACAGACAGACAGACAGACACAGACACAGACAGGCGAGAGAGACAGAGATACAGACAGTGACAGGAGAGAGAAAGAGAGAGAAAAAAAGAGAATGAATCAGACTGAGGTGAGTCTCTTATAAAATGGTTATGTAAAATAGCTATCCTTAAGTGTAATGAGTGTGACAATGACAAGAACTTCGATTTTTATGTTTCGATCCTATTTAAAATAAACCATGTTGAAACAATGCATATAGAATTTTCAGATCCTTTAGAAAACTTAAGGTGAAATTTATGCGCAAAATTAATAGGGGCTATTTCTTCATCATCTATTATTTCAGAAGCTACAAATCTAGTCACTTTCAGGGAAAATGGCAAAAATCACCTTCTTTGTCAAAATGTATTTTGAAGAACGGCTAGGTGATCAGCCACCCTGGTGACATCAGTCTCACCAGCTACACTCTTCAATTTTACCAGCTAAGTGCACTGACTTATGTGAATAGGATGTTGTATGGAAAAGTGATTTCTTTCTTTAAAATGTTCATGGGTGTGGGGATTTTTGTAAGTGAATACTAACATGGGCTTTCCAGATTTTACCTTGTATCATCTTCCAAAGTGGCCCACTTCATTGTGAGTCCTACTGAGCCGTTTAGGCTGAACCAGTGACATTGATGATAATTTGCCTTAAAATATAACAACACATTTACTAGTATGTATTCTTACATGATGCCTAAGGAGTTTTGTGTCAAATGCAAAACACCAAAAGATATATTCTGTCACTTCCACAGCTAGTCTTATTTCATTTCCTCCACCACACGAGTGCCTTCATTTTTCTTTAACTTTACCCTTTAAAGCCAGAAGATCACTTGGAACCAGTCCCATTTGAAAAGTCAGAATCTATATGTAAAATACAGAAACCCACTCTTCAAGGTTTGAAAGGTTTTGGGGTTTTTTTTTACTTGAACACTCAGCTATAATGACCAGTGTCCATAACGTGCCAAACTACTTTCTCTCTTGGGATACTTATTGTTTCTTTCTCATTACACAGAATAGCAGCTCTTTGATACTCACTTCCTGAAGAAGATTACTTTTTAGTATCAAACTTTGCCAACAAATCTTTTCCCAGCCGAGGACTGCATGAGCATGTTGTGACTAAACAGGTTGACTTTCCAGGTAATACTGACTGCAGAGGAAAACAAATAAGCAAGTGTGAACATGCAAGTTGAGTTTCTCCACTGCATATTGATTACTCTTCATAAGTGAGCATTTTCCTAGGTGTCCTCTTCTAACACAGAAAAGCATAACTGGAAAAATGATGCAAATCCCCAATCAGGACTTGGGAGCTCACCAAGAGAGGGAGAGAGAGGGAGAGAGTGGAAGAGAGGGAGCGAGAGAGAGAACAACATCCATGCCTTAGTGTGAATTTGTTTGTAGATGAGGGATGTAGAATGTTTTTAAAACTTCCTCAGAACACTCTGGCTTCTCTTCAGGTTATATAAATCTTTTTCTTTTTAAATCTTCCTCAGAATCCCACTTCATTGCAGGTCACTGGTCAATGTGAAGACTCACTGGGGCATGATCTGGACACTAGGTATCAATTTGCATTTGTAGAGTGGCTATCAGATTAATCATAGAAGCAAAAAAAAAACCCAATACCTGACTTAAGTCAGCACAAAACTTTGAATCTGGGCCTCAGTAGTTAGATCTGGACTTGCTAGATGGTTGTACTGATAAAATTTTCAATCTCAAGGAGGATCAAGTTTCCGTATCTGTTAATTGTGCATTATATCTGGTTCATAATCTTATTTCAAGACTAAAAGTCTATGAAGAAATGTGTAGCCAGTAAAAGAGACACACACTAATCAAACTGTTCTCTATCTGCACCCAGAGGGCAATGACAACACAGGCCAACTCAAAGCAGCTGAAAATAACAGCTAGCATGGCCACTAAGTGACACCTGGGAGAAACACAGATCCACATTGAGACTTCTTCCTTAGTAGATGCTGACTATATAGTTGGGAATTCAGAGAATTTATTTGTCTCTAACAATGTGCAATATGTGGATGGACAGCTATGGGAATGCAGGTGGGATGTACTTAAAAATCAATGACTGCGGATAACCAACAACTACTATTATGGACTACTGGACTATATTGGATTACTTGGCTGAATTCATGCACCTACAATAT
>NDGM011026974.1:0-12909 GCA_002564305.1 Octomys mimax
AACTGTCCTACCAATTTGGTTTGAAACTGTCTCATTGCTATTTGTTTCTCAATAAAATTATGCGAGGGAGGGACCTACGGGCTGCTGGGTAATACAAAGATTAGCCTCAAATTAGTTTGAAGTATATAAAAATTAGAAAATGAGATGAGTGCATAGATAATATGTTTACCAAAAAATCATAGAAAAAAACTGTCCAAGTATGGGGAAAGAATTCAACATACATTTTATTTTATTTTTTTTTCTTGCAGAACCGGGGATTGAACTCAGGTCCTCGCACTTGCCAGAGAAGNGCTTATTCCACTGAGCCATCTCCCTGGCCCCTCAACATACATTTTAAAGAGGTATAAAGAACACCAAAGATCCATAATCAGAAAGAACTTCTTCATGACATGCCATAATCAGACTCTGAGAAGCCAAACACAAGAATAGAATTTTAAAAGCCAGTATTAAAAAAAACACACATAAATGTAAATCTTTTAGAATTATTGCAGATTTCGAAATACAAAGTAAAACCAATATTAATAATATATACTGAAAAACTCTTTCAAAATTGATGGAGCAATTTGCACATCAAATGGCAAAGGGAACCTTAAGAATTTTATATGTATCAAGCTGGTACTATAAAAATATGCAAGAATATCCCAGACAGAGACAATGAAGTCATCAAAACCAAAGGGCCTGTACTGAAATAAATTTAGCATGCATGGTGTTCAGCAAATGGGAAAAATAAAGAAATCAGTAACAGAAAAACAATGTAATCACAGAAATTAAGCAACGACTTTCAGTAATCTCTCACAATGTAAATGGTCTCAATTATCCATTCAAGAGATGCACATGCTTAGCAGAAGGATAAGAAAAATAAGGTACACCGGATATGCAAACACATTTAATATTTAAAGAAGTCCATACATTAATATGCAAAGGATGGGAAACATTTTTCATATAAGACGAAACCAAAAGTAAACAGGTGTTGCTGTCATATTTTCAGACAAAATTTCCAGGCCAAAATTGATCAAAAGAAACAGATGAGAGAGCTTGAGGAAGATGATAGAATGGCGAACAGCACAGATACAGCCTCTCTGAGATCTGATGTCTAGATGCTGGAATATAGCAAGGTGGAATATTGTCGTCTTCCTTATCTTCTTTTAAAGCTGAGGCAGTAAAGCAGAAAAACCTCACATTTTTGAACAGACAGACTTAGCAATTGTCTACAGAGTGTTTCACCTAACATCAGAATATACATTGTTCTCAGCTGCACATGGGATAGTCCAAAGTAAACCACATAATACCTCATAAAACCTGCTTAAATAAAAATGCAATAAATTCTTATGAAATGAGAATTTCATAAACATCTGAAATTAAATAACAACCTCCTGAACAACCAATGGGTCACAGATGAAATTTAAAATGAAATTAAAGTGTTTCTATAATTAAAATATAATGCCAGTACCATATGCCAGAATTTATGGGACACAATGAAAGCACTCCTATGATGGAAATTTATAGTGGTGAATTTCCATATCAGAAAAACCAAAGCAGCTCAAATAACCTAATATTGAACCACAAGATTCTAAAAAAATAAAAGCTTATAGGAGGGAAGAAATTATAAAGATCAGAATAGAAAGTAATATAATGAAGACCAAGAAAACAACACAAAGAATGAATGAAGGGAAGAGTTGGTTTTCTGAAAGATTAAGTAAAATTGACAAAGCCTTAGCCAATCTTAAGAAAAAGGAAAAGAAAAGTCTCAAAACCATGCAATTAAGAGTGAAATCACAATAAATTCTGCAGAAATCCAGAAAATCACCAACACCTACTTCTAGAACCTGTACTCTAATAATATGGAAAACAGAAGAAATGCACAAATGCATGTGTGTGTGTGTGTGTGTGTGTGTGTGTGTGTGTGTGTATAGCTGAATCAAGAAAATATAAAAATTCTAAATAAACCAATATCATTCTGTAAAACTGAAGATGTAAATAAAATGTACATACACAGAAAAGCCCAGGCCCTGACCAATTCACTACTGTAGTCTGTAAGATGTTTACAGAAGAACTGCCACCGCTTCTCAAACTCTTCAATGAAATTGAAATGTAGACAATACTCCCAAGTTCATTTCTGAACTTGAAACAAATATCACCCTGATAAGAGGAAAATCCAAATAAAAAGAGATAACACCAGGCCAGTCTTCATAATGATTCACATAGATGGTAGAATCCTCAATTAAATGCTGGCAAACAGAATGCAGCAAATTATTGAAAAGATTATACACTATGACCAAGTAGGATTCATCCCAGAGAAACAGGTATGGTTTAAAACATTCGAATCAATTAATTCAATACAATACATTAACAAAGATAAGGGGGAAAAGTGAACGATCATTTCAACAGATGCTTAAAATGTGTTTGATAAATTTCAAGACACATTTATGATTAAAAAGTTATATGGAGAATTGGAGTAGATGATCTTTCTCTCAATCTGATAAATGCCATCTATAACAAACTAGCAGCCAACATCATATTAAATGGAAAAAACTAAAATATCTCATTTTAAAATCAGGAGCAATACAAGGATGTTCACTGTCACAATTCTTATTCAATGCTACTCCAGAAATGGCATCAGATAAGTTAGACAAGAGAAAGAAATAAAAAGGATAAGAGCAGTAAAGGGAGAAGTTAAATTATCATTATTTGTGGACAACATTGTATTCTGCATGAAGAACCCGAAAATTGCTACCAAAAGCTTTCTACATATAATATCAAAATTCAGTAGCATATCTGGACTCAAAGTCAACATTCAAAAATCAATAGTATTCCTATACAGAAATACAGAACTCAATGGAAAGAAATCAGGGAAACAACAGCTTTCACAATAGAATCGAGAGAGAGAGAGAGAGACAGACAGACAGACAGACAGAGACAGAGAGAGACAGACAGAGACAGAGACAGAGAGAGACAGAGATACAGAGACAGAGACAGACAGAGAGAGAGACAGAGACAGAGAGAGACAGAGAGAGAGACAGAGATATAGATACAGAGACAGAGACAGACACATAGACACACAGACAGACACACAGAGAGACAGACCAACTAATCTAGGAATCAATCCAACAAAAGAAGTAATAGAACTTTAAATTGAAGACTATAGGGCCAGCCAAATACCTCAGAGGATTAAAGCACCTGCTTAGGCAGATGCTGGGACTGGGGTTGGATGCCCCCAGTGTGCCCTGCTGGCCCTGTGTGCTGAGATGACAGCTGAGACTGAATGTGGCAGTGGGTGCCTGTAATCCCAGCTCTTGGGAGCCTGAAAACAGGAGTATCGCTATGACTTTGATCTGTATTGTGACATCCTGTACTAACTACATAAAAAAGCTACTGTAGCTTTTTTCTCAACTGAAAATTGAGGTCATGGAAGATAATAGAAATTGGAAAGATATTCCTTGTTCTTGGATAGGATGAACCAATATAAAGAAGATATTTATACTTCCAAAATACTTTCAAAATTGTTACA
Source organism: Octomys mimax (assembly GCA_002564305.1). Taxonomy (NCBI): domain Eukaryota; kingdom Metazoa; phylum Chordata; class Mammalia; order Rodentia; family Octodontidae; genus Octomys; species Octomys mimax. The sequence goes on from NDGM011026974.1 coordinate 3,509, forward strand.
CAGCTTTAATGCAATCTCAATAGAAATATCAATAGTATATCTCACAGAATTAGAGAAAACAATCCTAAAATTCATTTGGCACCCAAAGAGACCTAGAATAACAAAAGCAGTTTTCAGAAACAAAGTCAAAAACCAGAAGCACCATAATTCCTGACTTGAAATTATAGTACAGTGTTACTATGATACAAACAGCATGGTATAGGCCAAAAAAAAGCAGACCTAAAAATCATTGGAAAAGATTAAAAGATAAACTGCAAAATTATTCAGCCACCTTCTCATTGACAAGGGAGCCAAATACATTCACTGGAAGAAAAATACCCTCTTTAGTAAATGGTGTTAGAAAACTGGCTTTCCATATTCTGAAGCTTAACCACATCTTTCATCATGCAATAAACTGAAATCAAAATGACTCAGAGATCTGTTAAAACAGATACATTCAATCTGCTTTTGAAGACATTGGTATAACAAAGACTATGAGCAAAACTCTAATCACACAGGAAATAGAACAATGAAGCAACGACTGGGATTTCATCTTATTAAAAAGTTTTTTTTTTAAATGTATTTGGCTGTTGCAGGGTCCCAATACACAGCTCAGAATAGTGGTGATCCTTCTGCTTTCAGCCTCTCCAGTACTGGGATTACAGGAGGGGACACTATGCCCAGACTCTGGTCAGCTCAGCCCCCTCAAAGGGCGGGGCTGGCACAGGATGCGGTGCCAGAGATCTAACTGCTGGCCCTGCGCTTACCTAAGCTTGCCTAAGCAGGTGCTTTAGTCCACTGAGCTATCTCACCAGCCCCCTTATTAAAAAGCTTTAGCATGGCAAAATAAATACAGTAACAGAGGAAGAGACAGCCACAATAGAGGGAAAAATTGCCAACTTTTCTTCAAACAAGAAGCATAATATTTATAGTATATTATAGTACAATATTTATGTAAATAAACTCGCAATAATCAGACTCCCAAACTTAAGGATCCAATCTAGTAGAGGGTATCTGAAATGAATAGACACTTCTCAGAGGAAGAAAAACAAACAGCAAATAAATATATTAAAAAACGTTCAACATCACTGATTCTTCAGGAGATACAAAGTAGAACACGGAGATGCCTTTTCATTCTGTAACAAATGGCTATTATCAATAAGCCAACCAATAACAAATGCTTGTGGAGTTATGTGGATAAAGAAACCACACTCCTCTTATGGTGGCAGCCAGGTGCAACCACTGTAGGTGGAAATTTCCTTTCACCCAACTATCCCTCTTCTTGATATTTTCCCAAAATAATTAAAAATCATCATACCACCATGATATATGTATGACCATGTTCATAGTAGCACAATTATTAATAGCTAAATCTTGGAAACAACCCAAATGTCCATCAAACAAAGAATGCACAAAGATGGTATTGTTTTTTTTTTTATACAATGGATGTACCTAGAGACCATACTGTTAAGTGAAATGAATTGGACATACAAGCAAATATCTCATTGTTTCTCTGGGATGATAAACTGAAGATACAAATATGAAAAAGAATGCATAACAGATATTTCAAAATAGGAAGAAAATATTCAAATATGAAGGGACACAAGATAAGAGAATGAAAGGGAGGGAGAAAAAATATAATGAGTAAAGAAAGATAAAATGAAACAAATTTGTAAATAAAGAGAAGTGATACAGAAGGTATGGAGGGGGGATGGGGAAAAAAAGAATAAGGGTATATCATGTGTGGGTACCAGCTCCTGTAACGAGCTTTTACATCTCATCATAATGTATATCCAAAATGTGCCAATAAAATTTTTAAAAAAGAATAAAAAACAAAGCTCATTGTATACCAGGGAACAGTTAAATGAGAAGAGATAACATCTATGAACATATATAAACCTGAGGGCTGGCTAAATAGCTCAGTGAATTAAAGCCCTTGCAAGCTAGTGCAGGGGCCAGGGGTTGGATTCCTGGGCCTGCTGTGCCAGTCCTGCCCCCAGGGTGCACTGAGACAGCAATTGAGACTGGGCGTGGTGGCGCTGTAATCCCAGCTCTTGGGAGGCTGTAAACAGACAAATTACTATGAACCCAATCTAGTAGTGAGACCCTGAACAGCCTGTAGACCCTTCCCTTGAATGCAAATAAATAAATAAATAAATAAAACTTAAAAAAAGGTACTGGCTAACAGAATGCAGCAAATCATCTCAAAGTTTGTACATCATTATCAAGTAGATATCATTCCGGGAAAGCAAAGATGGCTCAACATATGATTAGTAATTATAATATGTCACATAAAGATAAGCAAAGACAAAAATCCCATGATCTTCTCAGTAGATCATGTAAAAACTTTTCACAAAATCTAACTTTCATTCATGATATAAAAAATTAATCTTGAAAAAAATAAGTATAGAATGAGCCTATCCCTTGGGGACCTTGCCTGATAGCTCAGTTGTTTAAAGCACTGCTTGGGCAAATGCAATCAGGCACACAGGACAACGGTTCAGTTCCCAGATGCAGAAGCTGCAACAGACCTGCCCTTAAGGCAGCCTGAAGAAGCAAAAAAAAAAAAACTTCTCAAATTTAGGGGCCGGCAAGACACTTCAGAGGTCTAAAGCGCCTGCTTAGTCAATCTTAGGACCACAGTTCGATCCCTGACACCACATGCTGCATCAGCCCTGCACCCGGAGCAGGCTGAGCTGGCCATAAAAAAAAAAAAAAATAGAATAAGCCTATCTCAATTTGATAAAAAAAAAAATTATGAGAAATCCACATCTAATATGTTAAATGGAGAAAACTAAAATCTCTCTGAAATCAGGAGCAAGACAATGATGTCCACTATCACCACTGCTATTCAATATGGTACTTGAAATTATACCCAGCACTATCAGACAAGCAAATTCAATAAAAGGGTACATGTATGGAAAGAAGTCAAACTATCTCTCTTTTGCACATAATCCTGTATATGAAACACACAAAAATCTGCTACCAGGAGACTACTGGCACTAGTAATAAACAATTCAACAGAGTAGAAGGGTACACAATGGGCACACAAAAAGCAATAATGTTCCAATAACACTAACAATAGCATCAAGAAAAAATTATATACTTAGGAATTAACCTACCCAAGAACATGCAAGACTTCAAGAATCAAAATTATAGTATTCTGAGAAAAGGAGATTGAAGATAATATCAGAAAATGAAGATGCTCCACTGTTCCTAGACAGACAGAATGAATACCAGCAAAATGCCCATATAACCAAAACTAATTTATACATAAAAATACAGTCCCACTGAATTTAACAAGAGTATTATTCAAAGAACTACACACACACACACACACACACACACACACACACACACAAAGAGGCCAAAATAGAAGAAGCAATCTGGGGTTCCAAGACCAAGCAGGAGGCATTGCAGCTCTGGATCTCAAGGTAGAAGACAAAGCTACAGTGTAGAAAATAAAAACAAAACAAACATATTTCAGTGGAATATAAAATGCAAAAACACCACCAGACACACTCAGACACCTAATCATTTTTTCTAATGAACCCAAATATATATACACATGCTGGCGTAAAGAAGCCTGTTCAACAAATGGTGCTGGGAAAAGTGTTTGTCCACCTGCAGGAATTTGAACATAGACCCATAATCCTCGCCATGCACTAAAGTAAAATCAAAATGGGTCAAAGGCCTGGATATTAAAACAAAATACTTTTGTGTTGCAATAAATAGGCAAAACTTTTGAAGTCATAGGCATAGACAAGGACTTTCAGAATATAACCATTTGCATGGGAAATAACACAAAGAATTAACAAATGATATATCAAATTAAAAAGCTTCTGAACACCAAAGGAAATAGTGGGAAAACTTTAGCCATCTACTCCTCAGTCAAAGGACTAACATGTAGCATATGTCAAGAACTAAAATATTAGATGCCTAAAAGTAAAAGATGAGCAAATTAAATGAGTAAAAAGTTCTTAGAAAAAAAAATGAGAAGTACAAATGAAAACTACATGAAAAAATCCTTAACATCATTAGCTATTAAAGAGTTGCCATTTCAGGTTGGGGAGCTAGCTCAGTGGTTTAAGCACCTATCTGGCCAGCACAAGGGCCCACGTTCAATCAACAGTTCTGCATGCCATGTGCAACCCAGAACTCTGGGCGAGCCATACACTGAAACCTGGCGTGGTAGCACATGCTTGTAATCCCAACACTGGGGAGGCTGAAATGGGAAGATCACTTCAAGTCTGAGCAGCATAGCAAGAACCTGTACCAAACAAACAAACAAATAAATAAATGAGTTGCCAACTAAAACAATATTTGGTCATATCTTACTCCAGAAAGAAATGTTAGTGTCAGAAAATCAAATAATAATAAATGATCATGAAGCTGCTGAGAAAAGAAGCCCTTCTACACTGTTGTGGAAGCATAAACAAGTGCAACCACTGTGAAAATCAGTATGAAGTCCTCAAACAACTGAAATTCCATTTGACTCAAATGGAATTGAGTCTTCAGTTCCCTTCTAGGTATTTTCCTGAAAGAGTTAAGCATATGATACATGCATAGGTATGTTTATAGCTGCACAGCTTATTATATATACATATACATATGTATTATATTATATATGATAATATATATATGAAGTGTCCTATGTGTTCATCAATAGGGAGTGGACAAAAATATGGCATACATACAATGGATCACTATTCAGTCATAAGCAGAAGAAATTTGAGTCATTTGTAGGAATATGGATGCATCTTACAACTATGATGCTTAGTGAAACAAATTAAATACAAGAGCTTAAATGTTGCATCGTTCCTCATACATTAGAAACACAGATTATAAATAATTTAAAAAGCAAAAAAGGGTGATAGGAAATGGGTACAGATCATTTAAAAGTAGAATCGGATCTAGAGATAGAAGGAGGGGTAGGAAAGGGAAAGTACAAATAATTAAGTTACAATAGGTATATGTATCAAGTTCCCCAGATGAGTGCATACATTATGTAACGCAAACAGATATTAATAAAAAAAATTCCAAGTTCAAATCCAGGAACTAGAAAGGGATCAAAAACTTTACAGAGGCAAAATACAGAACAGAAATGGGATTCAACTAAAAGAAGAGGAAGGCATTAAGTGATTTCTGTACAGGCACCGTATATTATTAGCAGCTGAGGATTGCTTGTGAGCTTAAAGAACAGATAAGGACCACCAGCCATGATCACCATCTTTCCCAACCCTGAAGATTCCTAACTGTAGATACTCTGAATCTGTGATGTACAAGCATAATGCATCAGCAGAAAGTATAATTTCAGTTTTGAAGTTTTATTTTCCCCCAGGATAGTACATGAAGTTTCATGCTCTCTGTCAAACCAAGGGATCAATGAGCCACAGCTTTGAATCAGTCACACAACCAGGACAATAGAAAAGCAATGCACTGCAGCAGTGACGGCAAACTTCTTAGAGTTTTAAGTGATGACAAATAGCCTGTTGTAGCACAGGTGTCATAGGTCAGCCACTAGTACATACTTCTGTTGATAAGATCTAATATTCAATAGTTAGGGCTATTTGTTGTATCTTTGATTCAATGTATTCAACTCACAGTGGGTTTTATGGGACACAATGACTTGGTACATAGGGGGAAAAATGCTTTTCTTAAGCAATTTATGGATTTAGAACAAGAGGGGAGCTTGAGATAATCAATGTTGTAGACCTCTTTCTGCATTCATATTGGAAGTGTTGTAGGTGGAGGACATGACATCTGGGCTGATAAGAGAAACTGACCAAAAAGAGAATAAAAGAGGTCCAAAGCAGAACACAATGAGTGAGGAAGTTGTAAATCAGTGGAGGTGTGAAAATGTTAAAAAAGCATCAAAGAAACAAAACCTTATTCAATATCTGAAGAGATTGTGTAGTACCTTAACAACAAACAGGAGTCACTCTGGGATAGGAAGCAAAGCACAGAATTAATTCTCTCTGTATTTTGGAAAAATGAATGTGGAAGCCACATGCCCTCTGGATAGGTTATCATAAGACAGAAATCCAGAGACCCAAGAAGGACCATTGCATGAGCCCAGGAGGATGTCAAAGGTGTCCTAAACTGAGTAATTTTAAGGAAATCATGGGACTTCCAAAGGTGTCAGAAGGTGGACTAGACGTGAAGGGCAAGAGAGAAGGCAGAAAGCCTTCTTCTGAGTGATCAGAGCTGGGGCTGCTGTTTACTACACAGGAAGCATGTGGGGGAAAAGTGTTTGGAGAAGACATAATATAATTGGATAGTAAGTAGACTGCTAACCACCTAATTGAGGTGTACTTTTTTTATTTATTTACTTGTCTTTAAATATTAATTTTATTGGATCTGCACACTGGATCTGGGGAAGTAGAATGGAAATATATACAGTTGGCTTAGCATATTGTCAGATTAAAAAATCAGGCAGCCTGAGTTCAGAATATGCTTTGAGTTGAGTGAGCAGTGTGCCTACCTAGAGGGCCTCTAAAGCAAGAATCCCAAGACAGAGGTCTAGACTAGCTAGATGCATGTTCTCAGTACTGTATTTAGTCTCCCAAGAATTCATCCAAAGAAATTAGATGTTTTGTCGCTACATTTTATCCAACTTTTATTTAAACTTGCTACCTGGGCTGAAGATGTAGTTGAATGGTGGCCTACAGCTGGAGACCTTTTCTCTGGTGCCAGTTATCAGAGACCCCTGCAGTTAGTTTCAGATCTCCTGCAAGGGGTTATGTGCACAGTGAGAAGAAAGAGTGAGAGACGGAATAAGGCTGCAGCAGCATCCGGGGTGACCAGTTGTTCTCCGGGAACACAAGGTCAAGAGGCACCCAGAACCTTTGCACTCATCCACTATATCGGAGTCGAGGTCAATGAGTGAAGGGCAGTGGGTGTTTCTGGGAATAGCAATGTGGACTACCATAGGTTAATAAGAAGAACAAAGCATTCTTGCAAGGACGAGGATGAGACAGAGAGGCAAGGAGGAAACTGCAGTTTCCACAGGTCTTATTGTCTTATTGTCTCTCCAGCAGGTTTTATCTTGCCCGGAGAGCACCACAGCAGTTGGTAGCTCTAGGACTTCCAGCTGAGACCAGAAAAAAGCAGGAGTTTCTGCATTCCAATCTTCTTCAAAGGGCAGGACAAGGACAAGTTCCCTAGACCCAATTTATGATTTTTGGTCTCCAACATAAGCTTACACACACACACACACACACACACACACACACACACACACACACACACATTATGTGACAAGCATTAGGTTGTAGGCACAAGCAAGAACAGTTGTTGCAATCTCTCCCTCCTTCACCATGTGATACCTATCATGTTCCATTGCTTTCACTCTATGAAATATCAGACATTTTGGATGATATACAGTGAGCCTGTGCTTTCTTCTGCGCCTTGAAGTAGTATTCAGCCTACCTCATAATCCCTCAAAGCACTTAGAAAAGCACAAAATGTTTAAATACTGCTTCTGTTTTTATTCCAAGAGGCATTTTAAGAGTATAATTTCAGGTGAGACTCCCCTGGACTTAAAACCCCTCTGAAAGTGAAGGTAGTAAAATGAGAAAGCCAAACGACAAGGGGTTTAGAGATCCCTAGAAGAAGCACGGCCTTCGTTATCTAATATAGTTTAAAATCCAGGCACTGAAGGAGATGACTTTAATACCTTAATTCCATATTGGACGAGAAGGTGTTTTCAATTAGTGGGGAAGCAGTCATGGTGAGATTCAAATCCATGCACAAGGTCGTGTAATAGTATAACCTATCTGTGTTCACGTCCTTACTACAGCACTTCTACAATGGTTCTGTCTCCCAAATCAACCCTACCCAAATGCCTTTTTGTTCTTATGAAAATATTCCATGGGCTACAGTAAATTGGTGGCAAACTGTGGCTAAGAAGGATGGAGATACTGAGGCAGACCAGATGAAGAGTTTGATCAGACAGGATACCAGTTCAAATGTCTGTTACCCATCAGCACCTCCCCATTGAGCCCTCAGTTACATCCAAGCATAATTTTAGTGAGAGTGAGATTCAGACCTTTGAATCCTATTATCGCTCATAAAAAGCCAATCTTTGCTTTTGTGAGCAAGAGAAGTCTGTGTCTCTAGAACACAGCATTGGAGAGCAAAGCACAGAGTTGGGTTTATTCAGGATTTGAGAACATAAGGTATTTCTAAAGTGCAGGACTTCAAAAAGCAGCAGCATAGCGATTGGCTGAACTTTAGCTGCTATAGCATTGTTGCTCAAGTGTGGTTGGATCTAAGTGGTAGACTTCAAGAAAAGGGTGCGTGGTGTGAGGATGCTGCTGATAGGCTGATTTCAGACATAAGGAATTGTCATTGATTTACTAGCCTTCACAAGTTTGATTACTTCAGCCATTTACCGCTGATCAATGAGGGATGCTTAAAATTAGTTGTAAAGGTTACTTTGGCCTTGGTCATAGAATAGATTTTTCCTAAGAGGCTGAAACTGTCATTCTAAGAGTTAATTAGAACACAGTGTTCTAAGATTCATTGCTTACAAAGCACAATGAGGCACTTGGACCCTTTGTTGATGTTTACTAGAGTTTGGCCAGAACTAAGAAGATATTAGTAGATGTGAAGTACACACAGATAATCACCTGCAATCACTGCTTCCCATGAGAGCATTATTAGAGTATGTGGTTGATCATCTCTGTTGAGTTCTTATTTATAAAAACTAAAATAAACTTTTAAAAACTTCAGTTGAACAGAGCTTTTAATTCTTTAAAGTCTCACAGTATTTATATCTGTTAAGCACTTAGGGGCTCTTTGCTGTGGCTGTGCTCAGCTGTTTTAACAGAGTGGTCTGTTTTGGTTATAGGGGAGATTATCAAATAAGAAACCCTCCTAATCTCTGTGGGTTCTCATGCCTGGGGAGAAACCTGGCTATACATGTTATGAGGTCATAACTAAATCTCTATTCATCACTTGAAGGCTGCAACACTAAACTGCCTGGATGAAACTAAAGATTCTCATTTCGTTGTTACTGTCATCACTGAGCCAGTCCTGACTTATGCCTGTGCTATCGGGACACCCTATCCTATCCAGTAAACTTCTCAGACCCCCTTTCTTCCTGTCAATATAGGAGAGAATAGCAATTTCTGAGCTGACTGTTTTCTAGTCTGTGGTTAAGAAAGACCGATGTTTTGATGCATATTTGGTTGAGGTGACTTTAACACAGTACTTAAGTGGCTTTTTCTTTTAGTTCAGTGCAAAGCAATCATCAGGTCCACTTGCACAGAATTGTGTATATTGCACAGTTTAATGTTTTATCACTTGTAACTTCTCAGCTAGCTGCTTCCATGCTAATGAGAAGACCCAAACTTTTTTATTTTTCATTTGTTGCCATTGAGTTGCAGTCATCAAAACTCTCAGAGCAACTCCAACCA
>NDGM011026996.1:0-10101 GCA_002564305.1 Octomys mimax
TCCTTCCTTCAGTGACATTAAATACGTGCATGGTGCTCTGCAAGCATCACTTCCATCCACCTCTGAAGTGTTTTCATCTTATGAAGTTGAGACTGTGATCCCATTAAATTCCCATTTTCTCTTTAGATCCCACAACTACCATTGTACTTTCTGTCTCTATGATATGAATATTTTAATGTAAAAAATCTTTTATTTATTTGGTACCAGGTCTCGTTATGCAGCTGGGACTTGTAGGGATCCTCCTCTCTCAGCCTCCCCAGTGCTGGGATTACAGGCATGCACTACCATGCCTGGTTTCAGGGCCAGCATGGCACTCCTGGGGTTTCAGGGCAGTATGGCTTGCTGCAGTATCAGGTATTGAACCTGGGATTTTGCATTTTCTGGGCAAGCCCTCAGACCGCTGAGCTATCTCCCCAACCTGATTTGAATATGTTAAATGCTCCAAATAAAGGGGTCATCTATTTGTCTTTTTGTGGCAGTTTCTTTCACTGAAGATAATGTCTCAAGGTTCACCCATCTTGTAGCATGCCAAGTGATGTTCCATTGTTTACATAGGGCATGTTTATCTGTTTATCCAACAATGGATTGGGTTGCTTCCCTGATTTCACTAGAATGAATAAAGCTGCTAAAAACGTGGGAATGCACCTATGTCCCTGAGATGCTGCTTTGAATTCTTTTGGACCCAAAAGTCAAACTGCTGATCAGGTGCTAATTGTATTTTTAATTATCTCAGGCACTGCCGCACTGTCCTTCCCAGCAGCTGCACCATCTCACTTGGATCTTGACTTCTCCACCCGCCTCTCCCCAGCCACACAGCAATCCCAGTGCCCTGTCCTTTGTTTCTCCGGTTTTCCTATTTCTTGCTATCCCACCACCTTCCCATCCTTTTAGGCTTCAATTTGAACTTCCTCCTTTTCCTTCCCTCCAGTGGGAGCGGCAGAGACTAGGCATGACCATATAGGAGAAGCTGCGAGGCTGGATGTGGCTGTCCCAAGATTTGTGGCGCTGAACAGCTATTATACAGCGCACAGGAGTGCATGCAGGGGACCAACGCTTGAGTGATGAGTCCCCGGAGACTCCCAATTAGAGCCCAGCCTGGGAGCGTGGACCATGTTGCTTTACTTTCACATTTGGGGGGTCGGGGTGGTGTTACTCATTCAAGACCTCCTTGGAAAGCACAGCATATGTAGCACAGCCTCCTGAGCTTTGCTGCAAGGCAATTCTCCCCACTAACTGATTTGTGAAGCTACTGGTCAGTTGGTGGCGGTGAAGTCTTGGATGCTAAAGAGAAAAAGTCCTTTTGGTCACCCAAGGCAAACCTGGAATGGCAGAGATGCAGACAAATCCGCGTCCTAGACATGCACTGAAAGACTCCTTAGAGCCTCCATCCTCAGTGGCAGCGGTGTTGAGCGATGGGCCTGAGCTCAGTGCACCGAGGCCTCCTGCGCCTGCAGCCCCGGCAGCCACGAGGAGCAGCACAGGCACAACCGGCCCAGCGCTGTCCTCCCATCCCTGCTTGCAGAGGCCAAGTCCCCAAGCCACTTCCACCCTCCCATCCGCAGCACTTCAGGGTGTGAATCAGGGGCCCTTCTGGGAGGTGCAGCAGCTTTCCACCCCTGCCCACAACCCAGGACCCGCTGGAGCTCTGGCCCTCGAGGAGGGAGCAACTCGACTGCTGACTCTCGCCCCTCACCCCCAGCTCCTTTTAGCCAGTGCGGGCTGTTCCACTTTCCCGTAGCTTAGCAACCTGCCAACTGATTTATTGGAAAAAAGCTTAACTTTCACCAAGCTGGTTTATTTCCTTTTCCCTTCTTTCTCTCCTTCCCCTTCCTCCCTCTTTTTTCATTTTCTTTCTATTTTTTTCTTACATTGTGCTAAATCTCAGTGCTGGCAAGCTTCCTGCTGTCAGCCCGAGGGGTGTGTGTGTGTGTGTGTGTGTGTCCCTCACAGCACCTAAATTCTCAACCAAGACATCTAATGAAGGCAAGCATAGGAGAAGGAGAAGGGACAGGTAGACCTCATGGGCAGTGCTAGCAAAGGTCAAGTGGAGCCTTGTCTCCATTCAGTAACTGTCATCCTGCTGCCTCAGGTCTTCTGAATGCCCCACCCATGAGGACAGCCTCTTAACCACAGCTTCAGGGGAACTTATCTGACACCACATCTCAGTCAGTTCAGCCAGAATGCTTCTGTGGCTCCTGGACATACAGCTATTCAGTTCTTTCCTGCACCTGCCAGCCTAAGCTCTACTGTATGCTCTCAACACTGAGCTCCTCCTGTCCTTCCCCACATCTGGAGTGTACATCAGGATAGAATTTCCTGAGGACTGGTCCTTCCCTAAGCTCTGTTCCCTAAAACTGCTTTCTTCTTTTTGTCTCTGTCCTTTTAAGGCCTGGGATCCTCCCTTGACTTAAAACAGGATTGGGGAATAAGAAATTGAATAACTGAATTCAGATCTGCCTGCTCCCCCCTTTCATTAGTATGTGTTTATGATACATAATAACGTATACCCTGGAGAATTGGTATCTATACATACATACATATTGCATCTGAGTAATTTTTACTGCCCTTGTATCTCCCTCCTCCTGCTCCTACCATAGATGCCTTTTGATTCTTGCCAAGTCTAGGGTGGGGATCCATTCCAGCAGCCTGGAAGCCACTCAAAGTCATTGTCACTCTGGTCTCCAGACAGAGAATGGGCTAGTCCTGCACAAGGCAGCTTTGTTCATGCTCACAGAGCTCTCCTGATGCCTGTTGCAGATTGGGTGGGTAGGCCTGGGCTCCTGGCAGGCCAGGAAAAGGCAAAGGAGCAGGTGAAACTGTACCTCCCCTACCCCAGCCTGGTGGCCCCTGACTACACTAGGAGTCGGGCCAGGATTTTTAAGACCTTTTGCTGATGTGCTGGGTGAGGTGGAAGATACTTAGCTCAACCTCCTCACTCATAATTGACCACTAACATTTATAAGTCCATCCAGTGTAACATGATATTTTGTGCTGAGCTTGGTGTGAGCCCCTGCCTTCCACTTACCAGCTGTTGGACTTGGGCAGATTACTTAATCTCTGATTTTCTTCATTTGTAAAATGGAATAATAAATATCTACTTTATAGAGCTCCAAATGTTTTGCAACTCATAAGGCATAAAAAGGCACTCTTATGATTACTGTCTATTATTTGAGACTTCTTAGAGTTATACTCTGTGAAGTATAAGGATGCAAAGATGAATAATGGCTCTTGTTCTTTGCCGCCACCATGAAAGTTTGCCCTCTGACATGTGCCACTCTGCCTTGGAGCCAGCTGAGTATGGACTGAAACCTCCAGTAACTGTGAGCTAAATAAACCTTTCCTTTCTTCAAAAATTTAAAAAAAAAGATGAATGATATCTTGTCAGTATGTGAAGAAGTCTTCAGTCTCATCAGGGATGAGAAAACTATTGCCAAAGGGTCAATTTTGGCTCAGAGCCAGTTTTATCAATAAAGTTTTATTAAAACAGAGCCACACCCACACTTACATATAATCATGGCTGCTTTCTGGCCACAACTATGTAGCTCATTTATTACAACAAAAGGCATATGACCCATAAGCCCAAAATATTATTTGGACATTTATAGAGAGTTGGCTGAACTCTGGTTCTGAGGGAAAGATAGGTACACAGTTGGGCTGAAGTCAGTTGTGGGACAGATTCAGATCACACCTAGCCCTGTCTTTCCCTTTTGAATAGTCCCTTTTTTCCCCCTCTCCTTCTTATCTACCTGTCTTTACCATGTGCTGCTGGGCTACCTCTTCCTTCCCAGAAGTCCTGCAGCACTCGGTCTGGACCTCTCCCTTGGTGTCCTGCTGCTGTTTTCTTCATAACCAACCCTTCCAAGGGGCAGGAGTGCCTAGAACTTAACAGTGGGTTCTGTACGTAGCAGGCAGGAACTCATCCAGTGTAACATCACTCCCTGGGTGGCTATTGGATATAAGAGAACTTTGCCAGGCCTTGGGCATGGAATGGAAGAGCCCATCTCCATCTGCATAGTGAAGGGGGACATGTGAGCTCATAAGCCAAGTGCTAGGGGCTGGAATAGAGCAGGACCTTACCTGAGGGTGCCTTGCAGGGGGTGAGTAATGGGTAGGCAAGGAATGCTTGAGAGAAGAGGTGACAGAAGAGATGACAGAAGAGGAGGAGGAGAAGGAGGAGGAGGGAACCTGAGAGGGAGATTCTGGAGTTGCCATACCTGAATGGGTCTGGCCCTGAAGAAGAGGGAGGTCTTGAAGCTGAGCTTGGGCTTCTCAGATCAAAAATGGCTGCAGTTCTTTAGAAGTGCAGGAATGCCATGATCCAGGGACCTTGTGGGGACAAACACTGTGCCCAAAGGCACTCTGTTACTCTACTTTCACCACAGCCATGCCTAGGTATAGAGGGAGCCCACTCCTGAGGCTAGTGAATAGCAACCAGGGAAGAGGATTCTTCTACATCTGGCCCTAAAGGAGATGGCCTGAAAAAGATGGGTGGGTGGGTAGGTTCCAGGGCAAGACTGAAGGGGAGACAGACTTGGGCAAGGTAAAAAGACACTCAAGGGTTCTAAGAGCACCCATTTCACAAATGAGCTCAAGCATTTGGGAGCCTGGTTTTTGATGGCCCCATAGATATTGGGTAGCACTAGCGAAAACTAGGAGGAGAAAAGAACTTTTGCTTTGTATTTGTGTATGCAAAAAGAATTCAGGCATTTGGGGGGCTATACTGTACTGACTTGGAAATGCTAACTACAGGTAGAAACTCCAAGGTTCAGAGGCTGTTGGATGGTAGGATCTTGAGCTTGCAGTTTGGGCCCCAGGATTTGAAGTGGTAGCAGCTGTAGTAATGAGTCCATGTGCTGAGAGAGACAGACAGACAGAGACAGACAGAGACAGAGAGAGACAGACAGACACAGAGACAGAGAGACAGAGCAGAGACAGAGACAGAGTCAGAGACAAAGGACTTTAACCTCAGAAAGCAGCCAAGTTAACAGGATAAGAGGCTCAGCCTAGGTGGAGTGTGACAAATGACAACATGCAGGTATAAAATGCAGGGAAGTCAGAGGAGACAGAGGTTATTCCAGGAGGTAGGTGGGGTTGGCAGGGAGAGGGAGGTTGTGGGTGGATCAGGGAAGTCTCTAGAGGAAAGGGCAGTTGAAGCTGACCTGAAAGTGGGCAGGATTTCAACGAGAGACAAGGCAAGGTGTTGTAGGTGAAGGGATCAGCAGGAGTCCTGGAGATGGGTCTGGAGGGGTAAATTGAGTTGAATGGTAAATTAGGGCACTGGGTGCTAGGTTGAGAATTTTAAACAGGAGTCTGGTGGTGGGATTACTGGGAACAAGACAGACTGATACTGACATGATTCACACTGGCTTTCCAAATTCAGCATGACTAGAAGTAGGCCAACCTAGGGAGACCTCAGTCTGGTGGGGAGGCTGAGACAGGAGGATTGTTGCAAGTTGAAGACCAGCCTGTGCTACAAAGTGAGCTCAAAGCCAGCCTGAGCTGCATAGTGAAACCCTGTCTCAAAAAGACACACAAACAAAAAACGTCTTGAGTAGGAAGAGCCTACATCCTCGCCTTTCTGCTGGCCTGACCCTCCTTTCTGGCCAAGCAAGACTGATAATCCAGCAGGGTAAACTAGGCCAGTTGGGTAGCCAGGCTGCTGGCCACGGTTCAGTACATGTGTCACAGATAAGCAGAGATCCTCTCTCACATTTGACCTTTGCTGAGGCGAGGCTCTTTGTGGGAGGGGAGAGAGGATCACATAGCTGTACCTATGTGAGAGCTTCCCAGTCAGGGGTTCCCTCCTTTCAAATGACTCACTCCCTTGTGTTCATCACTGTTCATTCTCTCACCGTAGACACTTCAGAATGGCAACTGCCCCAAGGCTGACAGGCCCACACACAGCTCTTTTTTTTTTTTTTTCCCCACACACAACTCTAGCACATAGTAGGTATGCAATATTTTTGCCAGAATTCAAACTCAACAAAGCAGATGCTTTCTTTCTGCCCAGAATTCTTAAGTCCTGTCCCCAGGTGCTCAGACAGATCCTCTTGTCGGGTAACTGGCGCTGCAGGGCATCATTTGGCAGAGATGGGATTACACCAAATGAAAACATTTCCTTGGCATTTAGCACTTTCCCAGGCTAGGGAAGGACTTGTTCTTCCCTGTGGTGTTTCCTTGAGGCTTGTAAGGAGTTAATTAAGTCCCAGCCCCTAGGACATTGCCATAAAAAGACACTCCACCCAGAAAGAATGTCAGAGTCAGGTGGGCAGGAGTCTTGCTGGGAGGCAGGCTTCCTTCCTTGCTCAGGGCCAAAGCTATGGGGCTCTGCAGGCTCAGGGAAACAGTGTGATGCCCAGTGTCTAGCCTCCCTCTCTTTTCCGGCCTGTGCCTATAGTGCAGGGCTGTCCCTGAGTGTAAACAGCAACTTGGCTCCTGAGTGGGGGAAACTTAAAATAGGACGAATCCTTCTGATAGCTTCCGTGTGCTGAGCCCTCCCTGTGAACAGGCCCTGGGCCAGGAACACATCTCTGCATGTGAACTCATCTCTGCCCTTCCCCCTCAGAGCCAGTGCCTCTTGAGGACCCTTGTGCTTGGCATCTGTCTGGACAGCTGGGGCTCCAGCACATACCCAGGAACAACAGATGATTGTGGAGGGCCGCCCACATGGCAGGCCCCTCCAAATGTTTTTGAGTCCTTGTAGCCACCTTCTAGGGTAGGTGTACTTGGATCTAGTTTTTAGTTTAGGAAACAGTTAACTTGTTATGTCTACATAAATTAGATGCAGAGCCAGGACTGAAGCCCAGGCCATGGACGCCAAAGCTCTGAGCTATTTCACTTTGTGACATTCTTTGGGGACCAAGGCCACCTTGACTCCCTGGACTCTATTTGCCTTCCTTTGAGGTTTCCTAACATAGGAACACTGTCTTTCAAGAGCCCAGGGTGTGGTCATCTCCTACCATTTCACTTCTCAGTCTTGTCAAGTGCTCAGGAAGGTTTGGCGCAGTTGACCTCTCCCTCTTTAAAATTTGTCCCTGCTCTGCCTTCAGTGGGATCTGTTTCATCTGTAGCTTGGCTTCTCATAGAGGAAAAATAGCCTCAGCTGTTTTGGGCTTTACCTGCACAACTGGCCCCATTTAGAACAGAGAGATCAGACTTGGGCAGTGCTTCCAGAAGAGTGAGGGACACTACCCTGAGGCACCTGGCAAACTCACCGGTTGTTCCATGGTCCCGAACTAAGCAAGGCAGACTGAAGAACTCGACATGAGGGGTCTGTGCCTGAGGCCTCTTCCTGGGGTCAGGCCCACTTAGCTGCATCTCTTTCCATGAAGGTGAGTCACAGACTCATGTCTCTCAACTCTCAGAGCCAAACCTGCAGAGCTGGTCAGATAGCTGAGAGCCTTATAAAGCCCCAGCTTTAAGCTGAGGGAGGGGCTGGCTTTTCCCCAAAACTGAGCTACACAGGGGTGATCACTGAGAAGGCCACTACATGTCCACATCTTATGCCTTCTGGCCTCTTGAGGTCTTGAAGGACTAGACCTTCACTGTATCTCCAATGTTTGTCTTGTTCTTAGCTGAGTGCCCAATACCAGACACATAGGTGCTCAAGAATGAATGGCTTTAGTTGTCCCACCTTTACTCTGAGCATGAAAGAAATAATTCACTACCTTTTCTCAATTTCTCTAGGCAAGGGTAATGTTATCCATTGGCCTCCTTGGTAGAAATGCTTATCTTTTCTCTCCTTTTTGCTGGTCAAGGTTCACTTGCTCTAAAACCTCCCTCAAGTACTAAATTCACTCTTAGCTCTTCCTCCATATGTAGAGACAATTGTCTGGTGCATATGCAGCTAGAAGACAGTTTTTGTGTGAGTCAAAAAAATTTTCCCCCTCCAAGTGAGTATTTCATTCCCTTTTTTGCCTTCCTGTCCCCAAACAGCTAAGCCTTTCTGAATCTGTTATCTCAGTGGATGTATGTGACAGGGTAAAGGAAAAAATAAAGGCCACTAGCAAAGGGCAGAAGGAAAAGATATGGTCAGCGATTGCTTGGCAGGAGCTGAGACGACTCCCAGTTTAGAGTTGGCCAGACTCTGGGAAGCCATCAGGACTTTTTCCTTAATGTCCCAGATGAAGTGTTTGAGGAAAATGGTGTCATGTGGCATTGGCACAGACCCTGTGGGTATAGACCTTCTGGGGTATGGGGCCTTTCTTTGTCCTTTATTTCCTGAGGGGCACCAGAAGAGGTACACAGGCTTACCTGAAGAAACTAAAGTTCATCGTCACTCACTTGAGGTGCCTCGAGAACCCAACCCATCTCAGTCCCTTAATCCTCAAGGGTTCCTGTGGGGAGTCTGTTAAATTGGAAGTCATGGCCCTATGCCTACCTCTGGCACAGAGCAGATGCTTCTGACTGTCCTTTTCACCTCCTTTCTTCCCTGCTTGGAGGAGCTAGGAGAGAAGAGATAGAAAGACTCCAAAAACAGGCAGCTAGATCTTTTGTCCTGTTTTGAAAAGGATGGTATATGTGAATTTGTCCCCATCTAAGAGCAAAATTTACCAGTTGTGCAGCTGCTTAAGGGACATGAAAAGCCCACACCCTCCTCTGGGTCATGGGAGGGCAGGATCTTGTGTGAGAAGTGGCATATCGTGTTCCAAAGACATTATACACAACATCAATATTTGATGGGGCCTTGGAAGTGTGGTCTGGTTGTCTGGCCAACTGTATTGGAGCTACATGTTGTTGCTACCCTGTGTGCCATGCCAGTGTACCATGTCCTCAGAGAATAGCAACATGTTATTCTGCAAGGAAGGTGATGACGTGGCTCTGGTTCTAAATAGGCCATTGTTTTTCCCACTCTCCCATTTGAAGGAAAAGAATACTGATCCTCTCGAATTACTGATGCTATTCTGTGCCACCCCTCTTCTTTGGGCCTCAGAAGGCTCACTTGGAGAACTGTTGCGCCAACTGAGGCCTGAGACTTTCAGAAACTTGCCCAAGGTCAAACAGTAAACTAAGAGCCTAGGAGGGCCAGCTAGTTAAGGAAAAGCAGTCCCTGTGTCAAATGGCCTTAAGGAATGAGGTCTTCTGGGGCTATGGATATAGCTCAGCTATGCCAGATAAATTAAAAAAAAAAAAAAAGAGGTCTTCTGAAGCAAAGTTTGTACAAACTGGGGACTGTGAAACTCCGACAGTCATGGGGGAAAGGGGTTGCAAAAACTTGCCCTCCTGGTGCTTGCCAGCCTGCCTTAGTTATAACAAGGAAGACCCATTCCATTTTCATTCTTCTATCAGTTTTAACTTGGGGGCTGAGAATATAGTTCAGTGGCAAAGTGCCTACCTGACAGGTGCAAGGTCCTGAGTTTGATTCCTGGTACCAAGAACAAGAACAATAAACAAACAAAAACACCAAAAAATAAAAAACCACCACCACCAAACAAACAAACAGCCTATGAATTTTAACTTGGATGAGAAGAGAAAGCTTTGAATCCAGCACTACATATTGGGGGCTGCTGCCATGTATGTAGCAGAATTCAGAGAAGGGTGAGAATTTTAAGTTACAACTCGGCTTTCTGGGTCACAGTGAGTACGTATTTGTTAAGACAGAAGGGTAGAACATTTTTTAAAAGTTTGTTAGATTGATCTGTAATTTTAAAATGTGAGACCTTGTATGTGGGCCTCCTTTGGGCTCCTTCACTGGCTCCCACAAATGTTCTGGGAACATATGCCGTGGTGGTCTGAGAGTCCCAAGAAGAACCCCAGTTGACAAGACAGAGAATGATCCACTGTGGTGACTTCAAAAGCATGGCTGAGTGTTTCTTTTCATTTTTCTTTCCCACATGCCCAGTGAATGTACAAAAACATTAAAAAAATAGATGAAAGTATGAGAAATAGGAATGGTCTGCAACAAGGGGCTAGAGGAATCAAGTGCACTATTGTGATGACATTATATCTCTTCTTCGAAAGAGGTGATACTTTGCCCTTCAGATCAATTTTACATCCAAATTGAAGGAACCATTTGAAAATACTTGAAGGATTCACTTCTGGGCTTTTCTCCAGCCCATCAAGGACTACAGCCAGGAGCATTTCATTCCAGGTAGGGTGTGC
>NDGM011027004.1:0-12653 GCA_002564305.1 Octomys mimax
CCCCTGGTGGGCTGAGCTGGCCACACACACACACACACACACACATACAATAAATAAATAAATATTTAAAAAAAAAAAAAAAAAACCAAATTGTGTTAAGTTGGGCTCCAATGAGAAACCCAGGGAGAGAGAAAATATTCAAGCATCACTTATAGATGGAAGGAATAAACCCCTACTCTCACAATCACTTGCTCAGGATGATGGCTGGTTCCTGTTGCCCATTCCAAAAACATACAATGTACAGGTGCAATGCACGTATGACATTATTCATGAAAATGATTCAGTACATCGCCAGTATGTGTTATTTAGCTACTTCTCGTGTGGGATGTCTAGGTTCCTCAACAACAAGGACTCTACTACCTATTGGTAGTACTGCTACTGTAAGGAGCACCAGGTATCCCTATTAAGGGAATGAATTAGATTTTCAGAAATAAGCATCAGTACTGTAGCAGGAGGTACAAACCTCTCTCCACTACTATGATTGAATAATCAACAGAAAGAGAAAAAACTCAACATGATTAAGCAGAACAAAGGAATGAGTACTGGATATGGATCTAGAAAGAGCAGACAGGCGTACACCACTAAGATGTTCCATGAACTACTTTAGAAAAAGCAATATAAAACTGCCCACTAGATGGGAATAGCAGTCAGACTACCTTTGCTGGTAGCAAAGAAAACCTGTGTAATAAAACTCTTCCAAGACCTAAGTTAACCGCAGGCAAATAGTCAAGACATCTGCACCCAAAAGCCTGAAGCTAGCAATCACCCAAAGGCCCTGTCAAGAGAACACCAAAGTGCATATTCTTTCTCACTTCAGAGAGCAAGCCTCTAAAATTACTGTGTCATTACTTATATTGCAAAATATGCCAAACAAACATAAACTCGATTGTGATTTATTTACACACTTACAACAAAAGCAGCAGAACATCAGTTGACACAAAGGAGAAATCACACTAAATGCCGTCCACGGATCGGGCTGGGGAGATGGCTCAGTACAATAAGGGCTTCCCTGGCAAGCACAAGGGTCTGAGTTCAATCCCCGACACACCCCTATATCGGTTCATATGGCCATAGTTTGGTAACTAAACCTAACAGTCTTAAATAACATGCAACACCCTCACTGTCTTCATTCCTTAAAAGTGCCAAATGTGACAAGTAGAAAAATGCTACGGTTGTTCTTCATGGAAGCACAAGTTATAAAGGAGGCGAGAATCCCTGGACTAATGCTGGACTTGTTAGCTTGCACTCGGACTATGCTGGACGGAGATTTCTCCCCACCCCACCCCACCCCACCGAAGAGTAGGTTAAATGGGGGGGGGGGGGGAGTTCGCGTGGGGCGTTCTATTTTCCTTGACTGCAGCAGGGATCACTCCGTGCGCTCAAGTTTTCCTTCCCACGGACACTTCTATTTCAAACGCCAGCACCCGAGCTCGTGGAGACCTAGAAAAGATTCAGGCAGGATCTCTGCCCAAATCTCCCAGAGGCAAAGTCAAGAGCAGGCTGGGGTCGTTAGCAGCGGGCCGCTGTTCTCGGCTCCCGTGGAGCCCTGAAACTCAGCCTCCGAAATCCCGAAAGCGGCCTCACCTGCTCGCCCCGGTGACCAAAACCACCTTCCGCATTTCCGCGCACTCAGACGTCAGTCCAAAGCAGATGCTCCCGCCAAGTCAGAAGCCCAAAAATCCCGGATTGGCCACTTGGCCGCGCCCACCAATAGTACCCCAGCCAATCAGAGACAGGCTCTTCCTCTCTACTCTTGCGTCATTGCCGCCGCCCTGAGCCGGCCAATCGCAGTCTCCGGTCCACCAGTCGCACCAGGGACGCGTGAGGTGAGATAGGCCGAGGGGCGGAGCCTAGTTACGTAGAGCCAGTTAGGAAAGTGCAGGCCTTCTGGTCGGGGTCCAAACCGATTCGTCAGGTTCCTCCGCGCCAGGTGTGGGAGTGGCGGGCGTGGCTCTCGCGGAGACACTGAGGTAGACCTACAATTTGCCATCTGGGCATTTGTGCCAGATCTTATTTTGAAACAAAAGGTTGGACCTATGGGGCAAAATTGGGGGATTATCAATCTAAATTTTTCTCTGGCTTCTGATCTCAGATCTCCTTCCCTAAAAAATCCTCGGGGAAAAATGAGAGTTGGTTTCTTTACGAATTCTATGTAAAACCGTGTGAAATACCGATTTTAACGCTTGGAATGTGGCACAGCATTAGGGAATCTCAACTGAAGAACTTAAAATTTGCTGTAATCTACATCAGCAAATTAAAATTTCTCCGCAGTAAAGTATCTACTTTTTTGTTGTTGCTGTTCTGTTTTATTTTTTGTTTCTAAGCCATCCTAATGAGTATTTGTGGAAAACACAAAAAATAATTACTGAAAAATAGAAAAATGCATACTAATTATTAAGCTCAAATTTGTATAACATGCAAAACAAACGTACTCTGTCTAACATATAAAAGTTTTTAATGCTTATTTTCTATATGTATAGTAGACCATTAACCAGTCTTACATATTTATACATTGCATATTTATACATCAAAATCTACTGAACATACTTTAATTGACTTCTAAGTTTTAATTATGTATTTAATAGCAGGGATCCCTAAATGATCAAGATAATCTATATTGGTTATCCTACAGGTTTCGACTGACACCAGTTTGTATAGTGATCATTTATTTTATGCCATAAAATAAGATTTAAAGAAAAAATCTGATTATTTTTATTTCTTATTTCTTACTTAAGAATGTTTTATGACTAGGGTGGAACTCAACTTCCTCATCCCACGGTCAACATTCTAAAGACACTACAGTGTACTGGTATTTCCTAAAGTCCAAGACTAAAATGAAGCCCAGCCTTAGCCAAGGGGCATGTGCCTGTAATCCAGGCACTCTGGAAAGCTGAGGCAGGAGGAGTTTAAGCCCAGTTTGGGCAATTTAGTGACTGAGGAAAACCCTGTCACAAAATTTTAAAAAATAAAATAAAATAAAAAGTGGCTGGAAGTGTAGTTCATTATGAAGATCCTAGCTTCCATCCTCAGTAATTCTAGAATTAACCCCAATTTTGAGAGTCTAACTAAACACTTCTTTAAAATATCCTAGGACTTATAGGAGACATGCAGAAAGAGAAGAAAGAGTTGGTGGGTGTCCCAAGGAAAGTTCATTTCTGCACAGAAAGGAAAAGGGCCTAAACATCAGAAGTTCTGTAGCTACTGTCTTAGATAGGAGGACAGCCAATGTAGAATGGACTGTGAATTAAGTGAGGGCCAGAAGTCTTCAGAGCAAGACTAGTAGGCTCTCCTCTACTGAGACTGCCATCCATGCTGAGCAAGGAGACTTCGGCCTGTTCCTTATTAACTGAAGTTGCTACTTTCAAGGTATTTTGACCATTGCAAGATGAGCTGAACTGTTAGGAGTACCAGAAAGATGAGGAAAGTAGGCCTGTTTTCAACACACATCATTTAATTTTATATTTTAAAAATATCGTATCACCTAGAAGACAGTACTATAATGGTTGTTATATGTTTTTAATCAGAGGTGGGTGGGTAAATGTAGTTGTTTTAATCACCTGAATGATCTTAGGTTTGTGTTGTTCAGGGATTCATTCAGTTTTCTTGGAAACCAGAAGAACATCGTGGCACATTAGCTCCATCTGTCACTGACAAACTGAATAGTAAACATAGTGTCTCCACTTTTGAATATCCATCCACTGCTTCATTCAATAATTTTTTTCTGCCTGATATCCTGCAACAGATCTCTTATTCCTCTTATAGTACCAGAAACAGTCTTTTAACCAAGGATGAATAAAGGTAATTTTTTGCTCCAATAACAGAGCTCTCTTACCCATTTCTCCAGGACTAACTTGCTTCTAGTTTGCAAATTGAGACAAAACAACAATGTTACAAAGTTTCTCTTGTTCATAACTTTTAATAAGTTTTCCCTTGAACTCATTCAAACTGGCATTAAACTGCTGTTGGAGTCGGACCATACCCAGTCCACAAATAAAATGGTAAAATGTCATGTGTTGCTGATACAGAAGAAATCAGTCTTGTGTAGGACTCAAGGGCTGCAGAAGCAACTACTTGCAGATGGAAGTGTAGGGGCACCTCAGTTCATGAACTTCATTGGTTCCGTGACGCTGGGGCACGTGTCTGCAGCCACATTCATCACCCTATGTGGGCTTCGAAAATGGAAGCAAAATTTTGCCCACTGCTTCTGTTTGCAAACAGAAGGAATCATGAACTGTGGTATTACTGTATATCATTTCTTTATCAAATGTAAAAGGAATTCGAATAAATGGGAATAAGTCCATTTATTAATCCTCATAACGACAAAATAGTCTGTATAGCTGGTAGTTAAATAAGAGTAGATATAATCTCCATCCTTATGAATAATTTTCTATATCAGACACATAAATAGCATGTCTGCACACATGAATTCTTTTATGAAGCATGATAAAAATACAGTGAATATTTTTTTAAAATTTGTTATAGTAAGACATACTGCCATTAATCCTTTACACTATGAACACACAGACTATCATTCTTGCCGCTTTATGAGTGTTTTTAGTTGCCCTATGACAGAGATGCCTTCATGTCCTGAACAGATTCAAAACATTTACCTTTCTTTCATGGACATTTTGACTTTGGAAAGAGGGAGAAGTTGCACATTGCCAGAGCTAATGGATAAGGTACATGATGGCACACCATAGCATTTTATATAACAGAAATTGGTATAAAGATTTTGAATTGATTGAGGATATTGAGGCAGCCATGCAAAGACACTCACAAAGGAAAACATCAAGATCTGCTTCTTGATGACAAAAACAGTGGGATGGATAAGTATTTCAAGTGAGGGGGAGGATTCTGTGAGAGATGGATAATAATGTCTTTTACTATAATAAATTTTATTTTTTATTTAAATCTTCAATCATGTGTATGTTTATATATTATATACCAATATATCTATATAACATATATTATATGCCAATATATATGTATCTCTCATGCTTACCTTTAAACACTGGCTATGGGAGCTTACAATAGAATTATACATTTTCAGATATCTCTTCTGTCCTTGTTTCATTTTTCCGCTGTTGCCCCATTGCCTCTCCCACCACTCCTCTACCTGAATCACTAAAACCAAACCAGAGCCTCCACAGAGTCTGTGTGCAGTTAGGAGTCCTCTGGGTCTTTAGCATGTTTGTCTGTTTTCTTACCTGCTATGACCACTGCTGAAAGAAATGTACTGTGTTACTCAGAAAACCCAGTTAATCTGGGTCAGAACAAAACTTCAGGTAAAATGTGTTCTTTGGGGTCATTTCATCTTATTCTCTATTGTAGAGATTGCACTGTGGTTGTGCTTTTTATTTCTTCTTGGTTTGTTCTGTACAGAGAGTCTGAGACAGAACGTGTTTGGAGTTAGCTGGGATTTCTGTGTATCAAACAAGACAACTCTGCAACAATAGCAGTAAGGATCCTCATTTGACTCTGGGCTAGACTGTCCAGCACTGAACCAGATAATATGAAGATATTTTCACAGTGTCAAAGGCCAAAATGTTTCTCTTCCGATAAACAGTAAAAGAATATGTTAGGAGCCTACTTCATTAACCACTGTTTCAAAGCCACAACAAATGGCTGATCACACCACACACACCCACAGCTGTGTGTTGCCATCCCATCACTTCTCCAAAAATGATGTAAGGAGGAAAGGTAAGGAAGTCAAGAATTGGTACTATTTACACAGAGAAGGATCCATCAGTAGCATGACTCTTTAATCATTGTTATTTACAATTTATCATCTGACAGACTTACAGAGAATAAATAAAGAAAAGAAAATATACAATTGGTATCATGTTTCATTTTCTAATACAGAAAAATTTTACATATTTTGGGATGTCTAGGATAATTTTAAGCAGAAATCAAACTCATTTGCTATTTACCCCTTGACAAGACACATAATCCTTCAAAGCCTGCAAAATAAAGTCCAGATGGTCCCTCCCCTAGAGCATACCACACAGCTGCAGAACCCCAGTCCTCAGAAAGTCAGCATCAGAAAATGCGGGACAACTAAGATAGCATAAATAGTAAATAACTGTTAAGATAGGCTACATTAGAAACTTTATGTGTTTGCAGGAATCCTCACAACTTCCAGTTATTTCAGTGCCTCTCTTTAGGAAAATGACTTTGCACTGAAAATAATTACATGTGTGTGGGTCTTTTTTCAAAATTTTCCTGGACATGTAGTTATGATTGTTCATGAGAATGGGCTACCTTGAGATTCCGATCCCTTTTCCTATAGAGGCTTGGAAAGTTGTAGATGAGGTATCTACAGGAAGAACTAAAAGGCTTATTTTAATGTGCTGGGTTTGGAGCCAGAGTCTGGTCTCTGTTTTTGGTCTAGTGTCTATTAAGATACCTTGCAGCACTGTCTAAATACTACAAAGAATGAACCATTTCCACCGATGTATAATTAGGGAGGATACAAATGTAGGATACGCTGCACCTGACACAAGTCTGGGCATTTTTTTCTTCTTTCAAAATAAATCACTTAAGTTACAGCAAAGCAATTTTTCCTAGATTCACCCTTGCTAGATAAACAAGTTTTCACTTCCATCTTCTGCTCATTCAAAAACAACAGTCACAAAATATTTGGCAAGTGCTCACAAATGTACTCAGAACTTTACAAGATGCACTATTATAATCTTGAATAGGGCAGCTTTAAAATGATCACAAAGCTCAAAGCCATAATCCACAGAACCAGAGTTTTAATGTCTCCCCAAGTTTGCATTTGATTTGATCCAATGTGGTTGCTGTTCCAATTAAGAGCAAATGTTTAAACAAATGAACTTTCTCTCTAGTCTGAAAAGAAAATGTTTTATCACATATCGGTGATCTATACCATTATGTTCTGCTCCTCCCACAAACTATATCTGGTGCCATTAAATAAATGCCACCCAACCCTTGGCCAAAACACTGATTCACTCTCGACTGCTCATCTCACCACCAGGAAAAGTCTCTCATTAGGAACTGAAGGAGCTTCAGTACTGAGAATTCCTTCTATACCTGGCTTTCTACTTAACAAGCATGGACTTACTGCTTTTGAATTGTCTAATCCTTCCTTGTTGTTCCTGGATGGCTTCAAATCCAAACAAATAACTTTAAAATCTAGAGCAAGGAACAGGTTAATCCAGATATTATCCTGCATGTTCTATCCAAGCAAGGCCAGGTTACAAATCAGAAAAAAAAAAAAATACAGCAACTAAACAAACACGGGAAAACTGGTGACATCCAGATAAGCTGTAGTTTAGGTAGTAGTACACTAATGTCAATTTGCTGGTTTTGAAAATAGTTCAAGATGAACTATTATTTCATGGTTTAAAATAGACTATAAAATATTATCAACACAGAAAAATCTAGATCTAGGGTAAAGCTGGTCTATATTTTTTTAACTTCCAGTGAGTCTAAAATTATTTCAATGTAACATGTTTCCAAAAAAGACACAGCCACTAAACAAATACCATCCTCCTGCCACCAAACATTGCAGCTGATTGGAGCAGGAAACTCAAGTTTTAGAAATTGAATCCCCATTAATCATCCAATCTTTTTCCTTTTTAATTCAGCACTCTAAAACATTACCACATGACAATGACATTTATCTGTTTGCTTAAAACTGTGAAATTTCAATTCTGAAGGATTTCCCAGTGGAGATCAAGACTGACATGGTCCAAACACTTTAGGGATATACTCTGCACTGCCAGAGGACAGAGAGGTCCCACAGGAAAGACTAAGATGGCAAATTCCATGTCTGTGAATTCAACCAAAAGTCAAAGACTTCATAGCTATATATTGTAATTCTCTTCTTTTTTTTTTTTTTTTTTTTTTTGAAAAACAGATACTGTTTTGCTTTAGCATATTTCCTTGGAACATCTTTCCTTTTTCTCCTTCAGACACTTCCTTCCTTCTGGTCTCCTTTATGCAAAACACATGCCCCACTTCCTTCATGGCTTTCTTGTGGGAAGTCTGGATGGGACTGAAAAGCACACGTTTCACATACGGTGCACACCTTTTGTGCAGATATCACACATAGCTTAGTTTTGTCTAACTTACTGTCTCCATGTCTACCTGTGCTCTGCTCATCACTGAAAATGGGTTTCATTAACAAAAGCAAAAGAAGGGAACACAAATATTCAGGAATTCCCTTAGGTTGGCCGTTCCCAGGTTTCCATGTCCAGCTCAATACTTGGAAAGCCAATCCAGTTCGAGCAAAAGATTAATTCCTTCTATCAGCACTTGAATGAGTCTAAATCACAAATGGCCTCCCTCACTCACTTCCCCTGAAATGAAAAGGTCCTTCTTTGGTGATTGTGTGGTTTTATTTCCACAATGGATATCCCCTTTCTTAAAACTCAAAAAGAAAAAACCCTTCCATTTCATATACTGCACTTAACTTTTCCTTCTTGAATGAATACCTGTACAATCTATCACCCTGAATTTCTTTCAACATTCATATTTTTTATCTTCAAGTCACTTACTTTTTCTGGCTTCTGTCACAGTTCTCTTCAGAGATTTGCTCTTAGGCTTCCTCGTGGAGTCCATCAGATCCAAATCATTGGCTTCCACTTTCTTGCGAGGCACATACCTTTCCTCCTTCCTCACCTGCTCCAGCCTCCCCATCTACTCCTGCACACATCCACTTTGCTTTGTTCCCACACTTGCACAAAACTCTCTGTTGCATATCCTTGATCAACCACCCTTGAGTTACATTTTTCATAGCTTTAAAATCATGGCCCCCCCTTTTTTGGTTGGGGGGTCTCTCCATACCTGATCATACAGAAGACGTATGTGTCAACATCTGGATCTAGCCATCAACACAGACATACAAATTTGGATCTGATGATCCTAAAACACATGGTGTCATAAAATCATGCACATATATCATGACGAGGGGAATTTACTGCAAAGATAATAAAGCCCCACAATTTCCCATCAATTTACCTATCTTTTTCCAAACAAATTCTGCTTCCATGTCTTTAATTTGAGCTACTTTTTAATTCTACATACTAAATGTATTAGAGACTAGAATGTACTCTGTTGAGTCAGAATTGTGTTGCTAAACTCTATAAGTGGGACTTGGTTAGAAGTTAAGCCTGTGTTTATAATACAAAGGGCTCAGTGGCAGAAGACAAAGCCCACACATGTATATGACAAGACATATTTGGAAGCCACCTAAAATAAGGTATTTCTGTGTCTCAAAGTCAGGGAACTACAGATACTCTAATTTCCATTTAAACAATTTTAAAATAAGAGATCATTGAATACAGTGAGTTGGAACAGAATTCTAAAATGTGAAAACCGAAGAGATTGTTAGACAAAAGAAGACAAAATGGTGTTGTTTTGCTGAATAAAATGGCATGGCATGGCCTGGACATAACCTTTCCTGGGACATAAAGGACAAAGGAGAATAGCCCATGGGTCTTTGTTTCAAGTCCTTCTAAGAAAGCTAATACCTTGCAATCAGAGTATGGAAAGTTTGTAAGAAAGGATGTTTGGCCCTCAACATAATAAATGAAATAAGGTATGGGGAAACACCTGGTAACTATAAAGCAATATACTAATGAAAGTGTCATTCTTAGTGCCATTATATTTCCCATGACCTTTTTACTGGCCTCAATTTTCAAAGCAGGAGATAACAAGATTGCTCAATCCACGTGAGTTTTCCAGCAAACACTGAATATATCAGAACTAGAAGAGACCATTTAATTCGCTGTTCTTAATCTACAGGCAAGGAAATGAAATTCAGAGAAATAAAGTGACTCGCCTAAGATAGTACACTTGCCTTGATGCAGAGAGAGGCACAAAGTTCCACAACCAGTGCTGTCTTGCCTCTCAAACCAATGATTTCTCCAAAATTAATCCTGGGAGAAACTAAAGTGCAGTCACTGAACATCCATGGAGGAAGTGTGTTTGCTGTGATCAGAATACCACCTACAAAATGAGTCTGTGGGACTAAGATTTATGCTTACGCTGTGGTTGGAGCAATAGCTATGTTGAAGGCTAAGTGGGGAAGCGCTCAAATTCTGAAGACTGTGGAGAAGGTCGAAGGGGTAAGCAATCGCGGTGGCCCTGAGGGGGCAAGACCATTTCTTTGGGCAGCTTATCTGTAATCTTTCCTGGTTTTTCCTCTGGAAATTAAGGCTCCTCTTTTCCAGCTTTCCACTGAATCTGCAGATTTTTGGAAGATTAAAGCTCAAATTCTGCTCTCAGGTTACTCCTATCAACACTGCATTCATTTTCATGAATTCTGAGACCAGGGTATCATGATCTTCTGATGGTCACATTATATCATAAGCAAGAATGTATGCAATAAACATAGCAATGAATGCTAACTGTATGCTTCACTGGAATCAAGGGACGTTACGTTTATTTAGAAGGACATTAAATATGTCCTTAGACAGCCATCTATCTTGTTTGAAAATCTCCATTTTTCTTGCATAATTTTTCAACCTATAACTGACCCTTGTCTCTGACAAAGGACTCCCCATATCTGGGGCCAAACCATACATCCTTGTATGTTCAGACTCTGCCTATGTCTTCCCTAGAAGTCTCCCTGCAGCTTCCCTTTATTGGTCCTAAATCAACCTTTTGGGGCCACCCAGAGTAGATCCTACTTCCTGTTATATATGGCCTTTAAGTATTTATGCCTGAGAAGCTCAGCCTCCAATGCATGTATCCCATGGAGGATTCATCCATTCAAGTGATAGATTTGAGCAAGAAGTGCCAAAGGACCTCCTAGGAAGATATGACAAACAATCAGAACTTGCTGATTGAAAAGATCAGGATTTCACTAAAATACATATTTGGCAATGTCAGAACTAGACAAAGAAGATCCTCCCAAAGGAACAATGAATAGCATACCTGTTACCTATCCTCCATAGAGTTCCTTTCCTACGTCTACTACCTATTCAAGAATTCTTCCATCCAGGAGTCGTAATTAGAGTTCTATTTCCCACAGTCTTGCAACAGACATTCTTCCCTGTGTACATCCCTGCTATTTCACGTCCAAACCGCAGCCTTGATCCCTGCCCACGAATGAGGAAAATAGCCATTCCAAGAACCTAGGAGTTTTCAACAATGTACCACATGCTTTGACAGGGAAGGAAAAACAAGATGCAGAATGTCCAGAGGCCAATATTTGATTGGATGTTGAAGGCTGAGTCCTCAGATTCTCCATTGGTTTTTTCCCTGTGCCTCATCTCATGTTTCCCAAGATTTTAGCATTCTTCAAGTCTTCCTTCCTGACAATACTTCATAAAAGGTGATGTGGAAAAAATATTGTCAAATCTGCACAAGTATAAACATAAGCATATTTAACCTTTATAAATTACCTGAATTTTCTAGCCTTTGTTATCTAATACTTGCTATATCAAGTAAAATTTCTTTTACTATATTTTATTTTTCTAAGCTTTTTTTCTTTTTTTAGTTCTTTAATGTAAAAAAAAGTATATATGAGTCAGTGGTGGGGAGTGGGGGAGTAGAGTGAGGGAAGAGAGGGACAGAGAGAGAGAGCAAAGCAAACAAGCCTCTGTCCCTCAGGTCCACTAAATGTCCAGGTGGAGTGGCTTAGGCGTGGATGAGTGGTAGATCTTGTGAGGAAGACATGGGCCCTCAGGACACTGGAAGGCACTGATAGCGTCAGTCGTCCCCTTGTTGGAGGAGCAGAAGGTGGATTTCTTGAAACGAGGGACGGTGCTTGGTGTCTCTTCTCCAGCAGCTGAGCATCAGCTTGTACACAGAGTCAGGGCAAATGGCTGGCTGAGGGAGGTAGGTCTTTGGAAACAAAATTTAAAAGAAAAAAATATTAGGGAAGGGGAGGAATAAGAAGACTGCTTCGTTGTTCTGTTTTCCCCCCTCTGTGTTCTTAGACTTGCTTAGTGACATGTGTCCTGTCTTTTTCTTACTCACAAGTGTTCTAACTCATAGCAGCCCCTTCTATGTCCCCTTTGCCTTCTCTAGTTCTCTGGAGTAGGATTTCCTGATGGGGCTTTTTATGGCTGCTGCCTTCTTGTAAAAGATGAAAATGAAGCAAAAATAGAACAGATGTTCCATGATAGACCATGTTTGATCACCTCATGTGAAGGTCTGCCTTAGTTCATTATTAGCTTCATAGAAAGTGCTTCATTAGCTCCAGCATTTTGATTGGCATAAAATCTTAGCTGTAGAAACTAAGATGCATGACGTATCTATGTAGTTCCTAACCACAATATCCTCTGTGCTTCCCCTCCCCTGTACTGGCCCCACACAGAAAAGCTTCGCTTTCTGCATTTTATCATGCACCTCAGTCAGTGCCTTTACCCCACCTCTCGTCCAGCTCAGTCAGTGCCTTTACCCCATCTCTCGTTCAGCTCTGAATTACAGCTTAAGACTCTACTCTGAAATTGCCAATGATAGATTGTCTCAAATAAGCTACTCCTCTGTTGCCTCCTAGGTCAACAATTTTGTGCCAATAATCTGTTACCGCCACGCTGCTACTCATGTTTCTGAATATCTTGGTACATGAGATGAAAATACTAAATATGGTGAATGTTTAAATTTTAACAGTGGAGGGAGCCTGCCCCTTAGCTCAGTTCTTTAAGTGGCTGCTTCAACAAAGCAGTCAGGCTCAG
>NDGM011027015.1:0-12868 GCA_002564305.1 Octomys mimax
TCCCTGTGCTTTGCTAAGCTTGTTCCAAGTAGATGCTTTAGACCACTGAGCCATCTCACCAGCTCCATTCCCTTTTGATTGGGTGGAAGAAACCTGTGACACTCACATGTAGGATAAGGCTGCTGCCCCTGTCACACGTGAGACTGGAAGTCACAAATGCCTCTAAGATGTCACTGCAGTTAGTTAACATTTATCTAGGTACTGTGTAAGTCTAGAGAACACATAATGTGGTGCATTATTTTTTACTAGGAAATCAATCCATGCTAAAAGTAAAAGATACAGGCACTAAAACAATTTTCCTCATCTTTGATAATTCAAAAGACATATAAAATTAATTGCTTTATGAGAAATAAATGTAGAAATGTTTAACACCGTTTAAAGGTTTCAACATCAGTCTTCATCGATAACCCTTGGGTTTTCTATAAAAAGTCACTGAAATAAAATCATTGCAGTATTAGACTAAAGTTAATTCTGTTTTAATTATGTGATAAGTATATGCTGTTCAGTAGCCACCTTAAGAAGTTCAAGTTGATAGGTGAGTATTTGTCAGTGAATTTACAAGTTCTTACATTTATATAATGAAAAATAAATGATATACATTAGCTAATGACTGTGAATTAGATTATCATACACATCTAGGACAGCCAAATATAACAGAAGGTAGGATTGATCTTGGAGCTGCTACTGGTAAGCAGGGGCATTTTCCTAACATAAGGTTAACTAACTACTTGGACTGGAAATCTAAAATAATGCAAAAATGTTTAAATATTTTAATAGAACTGCACTAGCTGGGACAAAAAGCCAGACACACACAATTTAAAGGATGAGAGGTATAATTTGACTCAGTTTTGGTTCAATTCACAATTATAATCGATAGTTATATAAAGTTATACATACATAACTCTAAGGCAGAAGCAGAGTGCTAGAAGGGCATGGTGCAGGAAAGATGATACAGCCAGGAAACAGAAAACAGAAGAATAATGGGAAAGAATAATCCTTCTGTGCTACACCCCAGTACATGCCTCTTCCAACTAGACCCTGCTTCCGCAGACAGGAGGCTTTGGGGAAGCATTGTAGATCTAAGCATAACATTTTACCCTTCTTCCCCAAGGGGTCACATGCTTGTCATTACACAAAATGCATTTAGTCCATTCCAATGAGTCTGCAAAATCTTAACAGTGTAGTATTGCTAAAAAGTTCAAGACAAAAGTTTCATCCTAGACTTAAAGCAAATGAGGTAGCTTTGTAAAAGTCTAAAAGAAAGTTAAATACTTATAACATACAATGACAGGAGGTAAACAGTACCATTCCACAAGGGAGGAATTCAGGGAAACAGAAAGACATCAGATGAAAGCAAGACTGAAAACCAGCAGGGAAAACATGAATCCTGTGGCTGCATATCCACACATACGTGAGGTGGAAGTAAAATGTGAGCTTGAAATGTCATGGGCCACCCCACCCACGGGCCTTGATGGCTGTAGTCTCCATGGCTTTCCCTTGGCCTGCCTCTTCTCATATTCTGCATCCTTGCTAAGCAGATGTTCCACTATTGCTGGAATCTCAAACTGTCTGAGGTCCTCAGTGTACCTTTAGCTTCATTCACACAACTTCATATATCAGCTTATCAATGGTTCCTGGCAGGAACTGTGATTCTGATATGTATATTTCCTTGGTCTCCAAGGTCTTCTTCTGAAATCTAGGTGTATGCTTCTGTGATTCCATAACTCTTGCCTTCTTCATGCTCAAAAAAAGATACTACCACATGAATGACCCCTAGGTCTGCTGCCAACAGCCCAATCTACCCCATTCAACTTCGACCACAGTTGTGGTTGCTTCTCAGGGCCTGGATGGCTGACCTCTGGGAAATGCTTCCCTGGATGGCTGAGCTCTGAGAGATGCTACTCTAAGTAACTGTAATGTTCAGGACATGCTTGGGATCCTTTTCAAAGTCTTTCAGAGGAGGTTTTCTTTTTTATATTCTTGAGCCTACATTAGCTGGAATCTTCCCATTTCCTGAGATTTCCTAAGGGCATCCTTTCTGCTGTCCTGAGGCAAAACAGTTAGCTTCCTTTTAGTACTTAATTTTCAACAACCACAGTATGCTTGGAATTTTAGAGGCACTTGGTGTTTGGCTAAATATACAGTTTTCATATTTTGGCTCAAAATTTCACTTGTCATCTCTGAAAGTAACAACCAATACTCATGCCACCATATTAACATTGAACTTTGTTGAATTTTCTTACACCAGCATTATTAGTTCAATACCCTGAATCTCTTCTCCTAATATTTTAGGCAGCTGAGTTAGGTAGAAACACTCTAGGCAGGCAGATAGGGCCAGGCCCTCAAGGAGACAGCAGGAAGACAAGGTGACTTTGCAAGTTGGAAGAGACAGACACTCCCATATGGCCAGATCTCAAGAAAAAAGACAAAACCCTACAGCTGTGTAATTCCCTAGGCATGGGCATCAGAGATTGATATTCTAAATAGGTATCAATTGCCTTGCAAAAGCCCAAATGAGTCACTAACACAACCCCCAACAGGAAGAGACCCTGTTCTTTATTCCTGGCTGCTTACTACATGACTCTTTTCCTCATTTGGTACTGGGTTTAATCAATTCTACCTGAACAATGGTGCTTGTAATCTCATCAGCTGACCATAGTTTTGTCCCACTGTCATGCCCACCTAAGGGAGTTCCCATGTTCTCCACCACCTTAGACCCATCTCACAAAGTGGTTTTACTCTACAAAAGTCCCTGGAAGAGACTGCTGGCTCAGGGACCACCGGCTCAGGGGCCCCCACTTCAGTCCTCTCAGACAGAAGCTTTCTTTCCCCTAATAATTGAATATATTCTACTCTTAACCTCTGTTTGTTCCTAAAATTCATTCTTTGATCTAATGATTTGTATATAGGTGTCCCCTACAAAGCTTCATGCAGTCATGGGGCAGCTTCTGGACTTGTGATTGATTATTGTGGGTCTGGATGCTGCACCTGCCCTGGGGCAGGCCACTTCCATTATAATGTAAGTTGGGAAGATAAGCTAGTGGCTTGAGCTGCTGCTACTCTTCCTTTTGCGCTCTTGCTCTTTGCCTCCACCATGAAAGGTTGCCCTCTGCCATGTGCTGCTCTGCCTTGGACCCAGCTGAATATGGACTGAAACCTCCAGTAACTGTGAGCTAAACAAAACTTTCCTTCCCTCATTTTGAGTGTTAGGTATTTGTCACAGCTAAGAGAGGAATAACTAAGACGTTCGGTTTTAGAGAACATAAACTCCTCCCAGGTAACTTTCAGGTGGGGAGTTTCATTTTTTCCCCCTATATCATTTGGAGGTCACTCACCAAGAACCTTTTGCCCCTATATCACTACAAAATTTCAAATGAGAGTTGGGAGCTCTTAGTTTGTGGTGTCCAGGAAACACATCTATGAACAGTACCAGACAGGGAAGAATAGGGAGCGAGATAGAGACTCCATGGTCACACATTCCAAAAAAGTTTTAGTGATTGCCTATGTAATTTCCAAGCCCATTAAGATTTCAATTTATCTCAATGGTCGTATCATGTCTTTAGTATTTTTCATTCATTTGCTGTGTTGAATGTTTCTACCTCCTCAAAAAAGTCTGTCAAATTCTAACCCTCAAATGGCTTTATATTAAGTGGTAGTGGATTTTGTAAAGAATGTGTTTTTTTTGAAAGGATCTGAAGAAGTGTGTTTGCTCTTGTATCACATAAACTTCTCTAGGCAGAGAAGTTTAAATCCCTTTTGTGGACCCTCTCCAAACGACGCTGTTAACTCTATGCAGGACTTTCCAGCCTCCAGGCAGAGAAATAAATTTCTACTATTTATAGTTTTCCACTCTATTATTTAGTAGTAGCTGCCTGAATGGACTTAAGAAAACAAAAACAAATGAAAAGCAAATAAGGAAAGAAAAACATCAGCAACAACACTAAATAATAAAGATTCATTCATAGAGACTTTTTTTTCTTTTTTATGGAACCAGGGATTGAACTGAGGCCTTTGCACTTACTACGGAAGCGCTTATTCCACTGAGCCATCTCCCTGGGCCCAATAGAGACTTTTTAAAGCAGTTTTTTAACCAAACATATGCATCCAGAAGTGTATATAATTATACATAATTACATCTTTAAGGCATCACTATATGTTTATGTCATATACAGAATTTTCTTGTGTTCGTATATGGGACTAGCCAAATAGCTCAGCGGACTAAAGCGCAGGGGTTCCATCCCCGGGCCTGCCATGCCAGCCCCGCCTCCGGGGCACGCTGAGATGGTGATTGAGACTGGGCCTGGTGGCGCACACCTGTAATCCCAGCTCTTGGGAGGCTGTACACAGGCAGATCGCTATGAGTCTGATCGAGTAGTGAAACCCTGAACATCCTGTAGACTCTTCCCTAAAGTACAAAAAATAAATAAATAAATAAATAAATAAATGAAAGAAAGACAATATTTGCATATATCTATATATGTATCTATCTCTAGAAGCTATTTCTATTTAGCTACCTATCTAATAACTAGGAAATGACTCCGCGATTCACATGTATATAAGAATGTCGGTGGATAAGGAAAGCCTGCTGAGGAAACTCTTACAGTTACTTGAATTGAATGTGATATTAAAAGCTGTGCATCTTTCA
This sequence comes from Octomys mimax, assembly GCA_002564305.1. Classification (NCBI taxonomy): domain Eukaryota; kingdom Metazoa; phylum Chordata; class Mammalia; order Rodentia; family Octodontidae; genus Octomys; species Octomys mimax. Next base: position 4,646 of record NDGM011027015.1, read on the forward strand.
GATTTGGAATTAGGCTACCATTACATCACAGCACACCTACTAAAGGAGTATCTGACTTCTTACATTTTTCATACCTTACAGTTTTAGCTGATGTATTTTGCATTCTTTACCATACATAGTGCATAACATCCTGATGGCAGATAACAATTTTAATTACTTTTTAATTTGGAATTAAGAACATAAATCCCAATAGCAATAGATTCTAAAACATAATTTAAAGTCAATTAAGTGAAAGAATATTTTGGACACTGCAGCTATAATACTTGTTTCCTTCATGTAATTAGACTACATTTAGTAACTGTGCTAAATTGAAACTCACCTAAAGATGCCTAAAGAGAATTGATATTTTTTTTTTATTTTTACTAAGCATAGGTTTCACAAAATGGCACAATTACTTGTAATAGGAAAAATTGAATTGGATTTTAGACACAAACATTAACAACATGGTATATACTTTATTTTATCCATAAGGGTTAAAATAAACAATACAGTTAAATATCAATTATTACATTAAAGAAAATTCTTAGAAGAAATAAAAGTACAAGAAAAAGAAGTTTACTCCATGGAAAAGAAAAAATATTTTATTTTGACAAAGCATTCACCTGCGTCAATGTGGACTAGGTGTGAAATGCTAAAAAATGAGGGAGTTAGCAGTGTGTAGTGTAACTTCAGGCCTCAGTTAGGTTGTAGAGATTGACAGAGCTAATGCCCCTAGAGGGCTCATACTGATTATTTTCTAGGTGATAGTATAGTAACTTCCTTTGAGTTTACTATGCTGGTCCTTTGTATAAAACATACAAATATGAGTGGTCGTGTTCACATACCTACGTCGTAATTCCTGGATCTTCTTAGTTTTAGCAGAAGACTTACTGGAAGGATAGGGTTTCCTGGAAAAGAGAACAGAGAAGTTGTGAGCTAAATGTCACTGGTTAATTACCTGAGAATCTAATTTTTCTTAGATGGGAAATATAGCTTACGAATACACAGATGTTGTTTTCAGTAGTTTTACTAAATGATGATGGGTGCTTTGTGAACATAATTAGGTTCTTATCATGGTCTTATAATTATTTCATGTATTTGGTTTCTTAATCAATACTGAAATTATGTATGTTATGCATTTTTACTATATTGGAAGGAGATGAAATGTACAAGAATGTTGTTTAGGTGCCAGAATCTTTCCTGGCAACACAAAGCCTTATGGATGGAGTCCCAGGAATTAGTGAACTGCCAAATAAAGGCTATTTTTTATGGATTGTGAAGAAAGGATGAATAAAGTGGAAAGGATGCTTAGAAATCAGAGAAAAAGCTCTAAAATGTAACCTACATGTGTCAGCTTAGAGAAGATCAATTGAAGAAAGCGGTGGACATCTGTGGTTGCCGACAGGGATGAGTAGATGCTAGGTAATGCAAATGGAGAAAGTGGGGCTTCTCTTTTACCACGAATGAGTTCACTTATTGGCTGCACTGTTTAAGATGAACTCAAAAGCACAGGTAGTTTTATGATTTTTTTCAAGCTGTAGAAAATTTTTATGTTTAAATTTTTGTTGTGTGCCTAATACATTTTGGGTCATGGGAAAATCATTAAATCTCTACACAAAATAAGGTTAATCTGAAAAATGGGGATCCAAGGTGTAAAATTCTTAAAAGAATTATGTAAGTGCTTATCAAAAACTCAGCACAGTATATAGAAATATCATGAATAAATATTATTGTTTGTTACTAAGTATCATGAGAAAAGTTTTAATTCCATATAAATATTTCTATAATCCAACTTAATTTGTATAAAATAGGTTTACCTAAGGCTTATTCAGCCTAGTAAAATCTATGCTAGCCTTAAAAGTAGTGTAAATATTATTTATTTATTTCCAAATGACATAATTGATTTGTCTTATTCTGTATTTTTAAAATAACATATTTAAGAGAATGTTTACATTCAAATTAAGGAATGTAATTTGATGTAGTAGAGGAAAGAAGATTCATAGCAGAAATATTCATCTGTAGCATTACTAGTAAGTTAGGACCCGTGAGATAGCTCAGGGGACTAAACACTTGCTTAGGCAAACACAGGGACCAGGGTTCAATTTCCAGTTCTGCATACTGTGCTGATGCCAGCAAACAGAGCCAGAAATGCACGCCTGAAATCTCAGCACTGGGGAGGCTGTAAGTAGGAGGATCATTACGAGTCTGAGCTGCATAGTGACATCTTGTACCAAATTATATATATATATATATATATATATATATATATATATATATAGTTATTTTAGCTATTAAATGATATTAAACAACTTCTGCTAGACACATAACTGGGTAAGATTTTCTATTATCTAAAATGATGAGTTATGTTGCTTCTGCCTTTTTGATTCTTGCTTAAAATCAATCATTTGGGACTTTTGATGACTGTTCAACTTTAGCACAGCCACTGAAAAATGATGTTACCGAGATTGGATTATACAGAGCTGTGAGTTGACAGAGGCTTTATCAAAATATTAATAAGTTTCTATTAGGCACTTTCTCCCCTCAACACCAAAGAAGAAAAACCAAGAACGATTTGGATTAGTGTATCATTGCTAACTAACTCTTGTCAAACAATAGACTTAAAATTTTCTCTTGAGAGATACAGATCAAAAGAAAAAGAAGAAATAAAAAAATTCTTATATGACTCATTCCAGCAAATAGATCAATAAAGAGATCTAATCTTTAGAGGAAAGCTGGTAGCTAGCCAGAAAATGTAGCCAACATTCTGGCTAGTTATTGTGGAAACTGCTTGAAAATTGCACATGCCCTAAATTTATAGCTTCTGCTGGTGTCTATATCATTTTGCAGTTCACAACTCAAAAGGAAACACTGCTGTTGGCTGACAGACACAGCTGCATTTGGGTTCCATTTTCCTTTGTGCAGCAGAATTAGATCTTCAGGAATTATGAAATTATGTCTGTTTAAACCTGGGAGGTTAAAAATTGGGGAAAACACAACACTAATGTGTAAAGAAAAAGCAAAATGAAGAGGATGACAGGTTTGTAAGTTGGTAAACATTTATAAACCTAAGATGTCAAGATAATGATGATATATTCTTATGTCAGAGAAGTACCTCAACTGAATAAGCTATTTCCAGAATCTATCTAAATGCGTAGCTCCTCAAGTTATTGCAAGTCCAACTGTCAATATATTTGAAAACAAATTCAGTTGCTAAATAATTAATATCTAAGTTCTAATATTATTGTTCTTTTTCTTTTCACCCACTGATATATGTGATATATGTTTATCTTCTGATATTTTAATAAAATTTTCATCAATAATACAGTATTAGTTTGGGTTTCCTAGAGCAGAATCAATCGTACATATTGACACACATATTTAGGCAAGTGGATTTACTGGGCAAGGTTATAGGAGCAGAGAATACACCACGGCTTGGTGCGTGTTAGAGAGCCAGGATATGGGATAGTTGTGGAGTCTAAGAAATTGGAAGGTGAGAACAAGTGATCAAGAGCTTTGAGCCAGCCCAAGGCAAAAGACTAGAAGCTGCATGTAGAGTCCCTGGTCCATACTGAAAGGCTGAAGAATCTGAAGTTTATAGCAAAAGATGCACCTGCTCCAGCTGAATGGAGATTTTCCAACGTACACCAACTTCTTCATTTTTTCCCTTTGATTGCATCCAGGATAAAGCCTATTGGGTGGTGGCATTTTCTGATGGGTTGTACCCCCTGAATTTGCCAATCATTTCCATTGAGACATCCAGTCCTATGCTTTACTGATTGGCTATATATTTTTTAATACAGTCAAATTAATATTCCATGGTCACAAATACTATTTGTGTTTTCCATTAATAATCTTTTCCTCTTTATTTAATTTGATTGGTGCGTTAGTTACTTTTCTCTCACTACTAAAACAAAATACCTGACACCTAAAATTAAAGGCAGAAAGGGTTATATAGGTCACAGTTTGCAGAGGTCTTGATGTACGTCAGTGTGGCTCTGCAGAGATCAGTTCATGGCGGGCAAAATACAGCACAATCAACAATCAACCTTGACAGTGTCTTCCTTTTATGCTACACTTAGGTTGCTGGGATCAGGGCAGTGCCAAGCCAGGCAGTGCAAGGCTCAGACATCCTTATTTCACACACGCTAGATCCAGCATCACACATGCCAGATTGAAGTAACATTAAAAAGTGTCTCCCACACGGATGCATGAGCCTTAAAGGGGACATCCAGACACCAACCACGGCAGTTTGAGAATGTTATTTTTCTCTAAGAAAATTTTATGCACTTTTTTTTAATTGTAAGAAATTTTTTTTTAAATGTTAAACTATAATAAAAATTAAAATAATCAGCACAATATTTGGTGTTTTATAACATTAATAATATACCAAATGATTTAGAAAAATTGTCTCTTAGAGATCAGATAGTAGACAACTTAGATTGTTGTCATCTTTTTCAATTATCCAGTTTTGCTTCAATGTTGCAAACCAAGTTCTGATTATGCTCTGTTCCAGGAAAACTTTATAGGAGCAGGTTGTAATTTCAACCGAGTATACAATAGAGTACATATCCCGCATCTCTTTCTATTGAAGCAATTTCCCTTTTCTATAAACACCACTCATCTTTGTCTAGTGACTTTGACTTTTATGCCAATATGTCTATCTAACATAGTTTTAGTTTAACCTCTCACTATTCACTTCAAGTGGCAATCTGCAATCCAAAAGTTTTGCATGATTTGGCATTTTATGTTTTTAGCCTGGTGCTATTTCTGGAAAAAAAAATCCACTTTTCTTTAAATAACAACCTCCTAGTCATGTCTTCTCATTTTATCGTCGAATTTAGGCTCTTGGCTTATTTTGGTCAAAAGGCTGAGGGAAATCAGCCTTAAAGTGTGTCGCATATGAACAGAAACATTAGTGGGAATTCTGCGATTCATTTATTCACTTTTTCATTCTTGCACCAACAGCACAAGATGCCAAATAATGATCCTTTCTGCCCTAGCTATGTGGAGATATGCTGTATGGAATCAAGATACTCCAAACCTGTTGTCCACAAGAACATGAATACAAAACAAACAAACAGAAAGAAAAACAGTTGAAGGGGCTGGGGAGATAGCTCATTAGAATAAGCGTTTTCCTGGCAAGCACAAGGGCCTGAGTTCAATCCCTGGTTCTGAAAAAAACAAAAAAACAAAAAACATGAATATTATTTGGAAAATCATGAAATGTTTTTGTTGTAAACTTTGAGATTTGAGAACTTTTCTGTCACTAAAACAGTACTAGTAGAAACTATGGAATGAATTTTAGCAACAGAGTGTAGCGCTATATTATTAGATACAAGAAGGTATTATTAATTTTTATTGAAATGGCTGAAACGTGCTTCTTTTCTCTTTATTCAGGATTTAATCATCTCTACAACAGAAAAGAGAAGATTTTCTGTTGTAAATTTCATTTTTAAAGCAGTAAAGAGTTTTCTGAAAGGAGTTCAAATGCTACAAATGTCTTCCTTTAAGTAAATAGGACTGTTCAAGTAAATTTAGTGTGTGTAACCTGGTAACCTATTTCTAAATCTGTCTCTTGAGAGGATTCAGAACAGAGTACTTTCTCTAACACATTAAGAAATACACTGGGGAGCTAAATGACAGCATTCATTATATCCACAGATGTAACTTTAATGTAAAATTCATATCCTTTTCAAGTGTTTTTTTTTTTAATGTAATTGGTACAAGGTCTCACTATGCAGCTCAGACTCGTTTCAGCCTCCCAGTGTTGGAATCACAGGCAAGCACTACCTACCACACCAGGACTTGGTCTCAGCTCAGTGCATCCAGGGGCGGCCATGGCATGTGGTGCCAGGGACCGAACCCTGGTCCCTGCACTTGCTTAAGCAGGCAGTTAGTCTGATGAAATATCTCGCCAGCCCTTCTTTTCAAGTATTATTATTAAAAGTAAATTTCACTTTTAAATTTCAATACATGTACTATGATCTCAAGATGTCACTTCACAAAATAGATAACAGTAGGGGCAAGGTAACCATAAAATGCAATTTGTCCCAAATTTTCCTGGTTCTACACAAAAAAGTATGTCATTAATGTCTTAATGTTTCATATAGAAAGAAGCACTACACATGTATCAGGTACTTTTATAGAACATAAGGGAATTTTTTTCACTTTCCAAGCTTAAAACTACTCTAACATGGAGAAATCCTCACGAAGAGGTCTGAGGCATCCAATATTTAAGAAAACACACAGGAAGCAATTGATGAGGCACAGTATACAAAATGGAAAGATGTTTCACTTTTCTTAAGCAAAACAAAAGGAATGAGACTTACATAACTTTACATAATTGAGGTAGGCAACACCTGAACACAATCCCAATGGTCACAATACTCATACATAGCAACATGGACATCCATTGACAATCATTACATTATAAAGCTCAAGAATACTAAAAATGTTTTAAAATACTAAACTATCATCTGTTTAAGCTATTCCCCATTTTTAAACTAGATGTTTTTGTAAATTAAAATAATGACCTGAATGATAATAATGTGGTTAATTAGATGTGTTTGGAATTAATTTGTCTTAAACTGCATAGACATTTTTGGAAATTATAATGTTGTGAAACAATGAGTGATTCATATTGTTGCATTGATCTTATTCTACCAGCTGTTTAAATTCATAAAGCAATCAGATCTTAATGTTTTAAGTTAATAAATTTTCATTTGGTATAAAGAAACAATTTAAGATATATTTTATAATGGTGATAGAGATTTGTAAATTTATGAGGGTTAGAACATGTATAGTTTTTCTAATAACAGTATAAAATACATCAGGTATTGTGCTTATTTGCATGTTGCATGTTTTTTTATTAAATTAAATCCAGCGACTGGTTTCAACTCTTAAGAAATAATTTTTAATGAAATCTTGCAAGAAATACATTAACAATTAACATTTTAATATTCTAATTATTTAAATAGTTGATTCAAGCATTACTACTTTCCTTTTTGTTAATTTCGGAGAAATTCTTCTCTGAAGTTACAGGGAAATCATTGGTTAGAGGAATCAGCATTTTCTCATTGACAAGAACCTTAGTACAGAGATACCGTGTAGGTTTTAACAGCAACTTTAATTTTTTTTTGCTTTCCTTGTGTCTTTATATTGTGTGTATTCTTCTCAAGATTGAATGCATAATATATCTAAATATTCATCAAACTTTCTGCACTTGTCAAACTATATTTTCTAAATCTCAATCTGAACAAGAAAGATGTGTGAAATTCAGATGCAGTTAATAAATGCAAGCATCAAGTGTACATTCAGGAAAGGTAAGGGCTTGACTGGCATCAAACTCTCCAAATGATTCTTGTGGTGCGTAAACCTCAAGATTAGAGTCAGAATACCCGAAGTTTGATAAGACTATTAAGTGCTAAATGACTTTAAGAAATTTCAAACTTGTTTTTACTTTAAAAAGAAGGCCATAATACTGAGCCTAAACCACAGTATTAAGAAAACTTATTGAAACATATTCAATAAATTTGTAATCACTGCCTCTCAATACGCAAGACCTGGTACAAGTTTTGGCTGTGAGTTTCACATGCGAGACTTTAAAGAAAATTAGTAAGCTTGGCCCAAGGTCAGTCTTAGGATAAAAGCCCAGTTATATGTCAGGGGCACCTCAAAGCTGCCAAGGCAGCACGTCAAAGTGAGAGAAAGAATGTGATCAGAAAAAGATGAAGGCCATTTTCAATACATATTATGGAGACACTGAGAAAGGGATGGCTTTGCAAAGGGTGTGAAGAAAGAAAAGGATTCAATGCATCACAGAGACCTGTCTGCACTGCTGTGGCACCACTTAAATGCTCTATAGGTCATGAGCTCTGAGGTAGCACCCTTCAACTAGTTTGCAATAATGCCCTTACATAGCATCCTTGTAGAACTTTAAATGAAGTCAGTCCCACCCCCCTTTAAGTCACCCCTTTGAAAAAATATTTGCTAGTGAATCTGGATGTGATATTTCTTACCTAGAGAGATTTCGTTAACTCTGGGGTCTGAATCCTTTGTTTTCTAGCACTTATTTCAGGACATGTAAGTTGAAGCAGAATCAGAGGAAACATTTAGGAGGTGCGTCTCAGATGATTTCGATTAAATTTACATCATAGCATCACTGTCCAAATCTTACTAGATTCAACATACATTCATACTTTCACTGGTGTCTTCAGTTTTTTCAAATGAGAGAAAGAGAGAGAG
>NDGM011027036.1:0-40736 GCA_002564305.1 Octomys mimax
CAAGCCCAGCCGCGTTCTGGAAAGGCAGGCAGGAGACGGGGCAGCCGCACGCCTGGGGACCCCAAGTAGGAGACTTGGCGGTACACCCAAGAACAGAGATGCATGTTGGAAAAACTTTTCGATCTCTGGTTCAATGTCTGTCTCCCCCTCAAAAGCACAAACTCCTCAAGGCAGGTCGGCTGCCGTTCTGTCCCCTGGCATGTTTTCAGTGCTCAGGTGCACCCGGTACATAAGAGACTCTCAGTAAATATTTGTTAGATGTGACAAACAAAATTAAAAGTGCCACTTGGGAGTTAATTAACACACCTTTAAAGTATTGCCTCGGCTCTGGGCACCCTCCCTAGTGAACAAAGCGATTAGAAGGCTCTCAGGCTTAGAATCTTCAGTGGCCAGAACTCAGTACACTTACTTTGGTTTCGTTATATTATTTTGCAATGACCTCTGACCGTGGTCACTGGGGTTCTTCATGAATATCCCCACCCTATTTCCCCTGCAGGCTTGTGGGGTGGGGTGGCGCCTCTCCAGCCCACTTTGAATTTAGTCAGGCCAGGTGACTTGCTTTGGCCAATGGAATGTCAGCAGAGGCGACCAGAGTCTCGTCCAAGCTGGTGTCTCTAAGAGCCAGCGTGCACTTGAGGACGTCACTTTCCCTGCCTCCGCAGTGGTGGAAAAAGTAGAGAGGTGCGGCCTGCCTCGGCCTACCTGCCTGGGTGACCCTGGCTCTGGCGGCCTGCACACTGCTGACTGCCTTCGCGCGTGCGTCACAAGGAAAGACTGCCTGGCTGCCGTGGAGGGCTGGAGGCCAACCGCTGTCACTGCACAGCCTCGCCTGTCCTGTTGGATGCAACTTCACCAAAGGACAGCGGTGCTAGCACAGAGGCAGCAGAGCAGGGGACAAGTGGGACACACACAAGACAGAAGCAAGAGTCCTAGACTCCTCCTCAGTGGGCTCCTACACAGGTGTCCTCCTCTGTCCCCCCTCTTTCCCCAGGGCACTGGACCCACATGAGCTCAGGGAAGGAGACAGTGACAGCAGCAGCAGGGCCAGGGCATCTCCCAAAGGGCGAAGGCAAAGATCACCCTACGGGATGTGACGCCTCAGGGCAGAGACCCTGGCAGTGCTTCTCGCGACCCAGGAGTGTCTCATGCGGACACTTCCTGTGAGAGCTATTTAAAAACTTTGCAGATAAATGAATGAATCTGCAATTGCAAGCTTAGCAGACTGGTTAGCGGAGGGGCCTGGGCTCAAAATCCACTCCACAACACATTGCACATGTGACCTTGACCCGACTCGGAAGCTCTGAGATGCAGCTTCTGCACAGATGGAGGTGATTCTAATACCTATGGACGAGGCTGCTGCGCGCTTCACCAAGTGCTGCCTGCAAAGCGCTTTGTTTGGCACCTCCATGTAGTCGATGCCAGATAAGGGCTCCCTGGCGAGGGAGCCGCTCTCCAGTTTCAGCCCAGTTTGACAGCCACTAACAATACGACCTCCAGCCAGCTATTTCTTTTCCTCTGAATATCTTGTTGCTAAATGGAAATAATGGTGGTCACAGCATCAGGCGCAAAGGCACCAGGCACCTCAAGCAGCGATGCCTGGCACAGCCAGCTGGCAGCCGACCCCTTTTTGCACGTCGGAAGCAGAAGGGTGAGGCTAAGACATATGAAGAAGAACCAGTTATGACGAATGGCACCACATGGGGCCATTAATGGGGGACAATTGATTAATTTGCCTCAGTTCCTAGGGTTAAATGTGGAGTTGATCAGGCAGTCAGATCTCGCTTGGCTTTGCCCCGACTCTGCCAAGAGGCATGCGTTGGTAGGCAAGGTAAGGTCTTCAGTGGGGAACCAGCGTCCTGGGCTGCAGGGCCCAGGAAGACCACATTCCTTTCTTTTTTGTGCTGACTTTCTATGCAATTGGCCTGGGGTGTTGAGTCATGTGTTTGGGTAGCAATAGAGCTTTCAGAATCCAGAATGGTCTGGAGGGGAGCACCCAGCCTAAAAGACTCACCCTCTTTCTGCTGTCTTCCAGAAAAACCCAGACTTCCACCAGCTCCTGGTCCTAGCCTCTGACCAAGAAATTAATCTCAACTCAATAGCAATCTGATAGGCAGGTGTCCTCTCCTCTTCTGGAAGCTGGTATCTTTCCCATGAGCTTATTGAGCACCTACTGTATCTGGAGGCCTGGTACTCTGCCCAACGCCACTGCCTGAAGCCCTTCCAGAGACCCTGTGAGTCATGCACTGTTAACCTTATTTCCCAGACAAAATACTGGGCTTGGAGATGATAATTGAACTGCCCGGAGCCACAGGGACAATGACACAATGACGTAAGTACTAATCCAGGCTCAGAAACCAGGTCCCCTCATTCCTCTGTCTTTCTCATTGTACAGAAAGTCAAAGCTGCAACGATGACATCTACAGTGTTCAACAAGGGTAGAGTGGGAGGGCCCTGGGAAGGCGCTGACCAGAGGGACTGCAGGCACTGTCTGATGTTCACCCCTGGGTGGGCTGTGTCCCTGCAGATCATGCCAGTGACGCTGCTTGGACCGGCCAAAGGCTGCCATGAGTACTCTTTCCCAAGGGAAGAAATGTCTGTCACCCTTGATCAGTGCAGGTGACACCTTAGAAATCAGTTATTACGCAGCCCCACAATTTCTTCATGGCACTGGGTGAGCTTCCCAGCATGGCCACCTGGCCTTGGCACTAGACAGGAAAGGTACTTCTATGTCACTCTGCTGATAGCTTGTCAGAAATGGCTTGTGATGAACCAGAGACACCTTGGAGTGCTGAACTCCCGCCATGCCGGTGCAGGCTTCTAATGCAGACTCCAAGGCCTGACACCTTGTCCTACAGGATGGGTCCTGGAGGGACAGGGGATGCACTTGTGCACACAGGGTGGTGCCAGTGTCCATCTAGGGGGCACTAGCATGTGCTCAAGGGTGGCCCTGAAGTACTGTCCCATGTTCATCAATGACACATAGCTCTGAGGGCCTTTGGGTGAGCCTGGTACAACTGGAAGACAGGTAAGAGATTAGACTGGAGCATCCCCCTGGCCTGGTTTTAAGTCCCATGTCACCCTATCGTGGAGGTGTCCCTCTGTTGGTTCCAAGACTCTCCAGGACACACTGATCCCAGGAGAGATCCTAGCTTACAGGTGGGTGTGGGTTGATGCTAGGCGACCCAGGTAAATCACTTTGCCTAGGGCCTCGTCCCTGGGGCTGGCTACATCACCACCAGTAGCTATTCTAATTAATATGGTTTAAAGAGGCAATAGCCCACTGGGGCTGATGAAGTGAAAAGGTGGCAATGATTGATGATCAGCCTGCCACCGCTATGCGAGGGCTGCCTCCAGAGAGTTCCGAGGCACTGTCCCTGGGCCACCCTTCCTGGAACTGTGCCCGCATCATCTTCCAGGTGCTGAGATGGGCCAGGCTTCCCTCTCTCCTTAATCCTATCCAGAAACTTTCCTGAGAGGCAAGAATGCTCACGCCCATTAAACTGGTGAGGACCCAGCAGTTTCCTGAGGCTTCTGAGCTGGCAAGTATGCATCACTGGAACACAAATGCAGGCCCATTCTCCTGTCCACCCACATCCCTTCAACTGTCCCTGGTAGCTTCCAGAAAAAGCCAAGGTGCCCTTGAGTCCAGCCAGCGCTCGGATCACCCTAGAATCTTCACCCAGGACTTACATCTGGCAAGTTTCCCTGTAGGCCTGAGTCCCAAAAATGGGACTGACAGGCAGCCAGTACCCCTCCCTCCCCATGACAGTCTGGCTGGCGGCACCCAGGACTGCGGGTGGAAGGCAACTTTGAAGTTCCCTCACACTGAGCTGAAGCGAGCCGGGCGCTGTCTTATACGGAGAGCAGTTGTGGATATCAAAGGGAAGACGGGATGTTAAATTTTGAGTGATCAATGTTTAATAGTCTGGTTGTAAGCTGTCATGAGTGATGCACTAGGTAGCAATCTGTGCATAAATTGCAGAGGCTGCTAGGCTGGGCAGGGGAACTGGAGCCTTTCAGGGTCCCTGCTCATGGGCTAGAAGGCACCCATACACCACGGTCTGGGGGCTATGAGGGCTCCCCCCAAGGTTACCAGGAGAATGTGGACACAGCCTTCCTCTGGCCCAGAAGTAGGCAACAGGAGTTGATTCATTCCTCCAGCAGGAAAGCTGAGTGCAGCTGGGAGAGGAGCACACTGGAGTTGGGTGGGTCTGCAGGGGCCAGAGGACCTGAGTGTCAGGTATTGGCCAGGAGCCATGGCTTTTCACCATAGCTTCCCTGGACAAACCAGAGCTGCCTGAGGTGGGCAGAGGAGAGGTAGGGGGAGGTATAGACTCTGAGAGTGGCAATGCAGGATGGAGAAAGCCCTGCCCTGGGGTTGGAGCTGCCCTGTAAAGCCTGGAGAGAGGAATGCATGCATGCTCCTCTTCCCTCTGGGCCTCCCGGCACTCAGGGGTCCCTGCCGCTGTCTAGGTAAAGAGCTCAGTGAGAGGCTCTACCTCCTTGCCAAGTGACTCCCAGGCCTGGCAAATGGGGTTGAGCCTTCCCAGGACAAGCACATTGTCCCATCTACATCAACTGCCTTTGCAACAGAGAACACAGCACCAGTCTTGTCCCCTCTGGAGCTCACACGCATGGACCAGATGCGGCTACGGGTGGGAGAGTTCTTCCTAAAAGCTTTCTTGGCTGGAGAGCAACAGCCAGGCTGGGCTGTCCCCGCAGGCAGCCTTCCTCTGTTCCCAAATTCGGGCATCACCAGAGCAGCATCAGGAAAGGCATGGTGCAGTGAGCTCTCGGGGAGGTCCAGCTGAGCCCGGGGACCTGGGGAGTGGCAGGCATGAGCAAAAAGTCCCTGGACCCTCAGCCCCCTGGGCCTGGCTGGGCAGAGGCCAGCAGACCTCACAGGGGCATCTGCCATCGCCTGAGCAAAGTGCAATTACATGAGTCTTTGGGGAATAAAGGCTTGTATTTACCTCTTTTTGAAAGGTTCAGAATTTTTCATGAACATCAAATAACTGCTGGCAAACACATCCTGATGAGCAACATGGAGTGAAATGGAACCAGATGGGCTGGTCGCTCCGGGCTCTGTGCTGGAGGAGGAAGGGCAGATCACATTCGAGTGGGGCTGAGCTCCAGGCCACAGGAAGTGCATCAGGAGGGACACAGCCTTCCAGGCAGGGAGAGGGCAAAGTCTCCTGGACCCTGCCAGGCAGTGGAGCCACATCACCTGCCATCTGGCTGCGTGAGGAGAGGAAGGGTGGCCAATGCTTGTGCCCCAGGGGTGCAAACCAGGCTGAGCCTGGCAGGTGTGGCCTTGGGGCTTCTGGAGCAGGGGCTAGTATCATGGGGTGGGGAAGTAGACACCCAGAGTATGTAGAAGACTGAGACCCTTCTGGGGCTCAGCTAGCTATCCAAGCAGTGTCCACCCTTTTCCTTCCTGACACTGACCTCTTGCAGTTATCCCAGCCAACTAATGCTCTCCACTTCTAGCATCTCCTCCAACCAAAGCCAATCTGTGACAGTCCCAGCTGTGGAGAAGCCGCAGAGGCTGGCAAGTGAGGTCTGTACCCTCCTCCAGCAGGCACTATCCCTTTCACCTTGCCATGTCCTTGGCCTGCAGGAGCCCACATGCGGGCTGCACAGGAGCTTCCACTCTACTCTATGAGATGACACTGAGGGTGGAACTGACGCTCATAGCCACTGGCTTCGTGGGGTCACTCTCTATCCCTGAACTTTTCGCCTCTGGGGTTAACAGGTATGGGTACTAATAAACCACTGTTCAATTAAGCACAGAAAGGCTGATCAAAAATGATGCTGAGGGGACTGGGGAGAGAGCTCAGCAGTCTAAGTGCCTGCCTGGCAAGGACAAGGACCTGAGTTCAAACCCTGGTACTGCATGCCATGGCAGCCGAAACCAGGCATGGTGACACATGCCTGTAATTCCAGCATTGGAGAGGCTGAGACAGGAGGATCACTACAAGTCCAAGCTGTGTAGCAAGACCCTGTACCAAAGAAATAAATAAATAGATTAAAAAAAAAAAACTATGATGAACAAATAAAAACTATAATACAGCAAAATGCACATTCAGTATAAATCCCCCATCCAAAACACTCCCACCCCCACCCTGCACCTCCGACACACTCCTCCCAGCCTCCTTGCCCCTTTCTGGAGCACTTCCGGAAGTCCTCCTTCTTTACTGTCCTTAGGTGTACTGCCACAGCTGCTTCAATGTCCTGAATCAGTCGAAAGGCTTTACAGGCATTTCCATCAAATGAAAACATCGTGCTGCACCCTCACCCACCTTACACACCGTAGCTGGCACTGTGCGAACTCTGACTCTTCCTCCAACTCAAAATAACCTCAAAAGGTAAACCTCTGAAGCAGATTCAGGACATCCGGGCAACTGTAGATACTTGCAAAAGAGGACTTCCTGAACTGCTTCAGAAAGTCGTGAGAACGGTGGGGTGAGTGTGTCCACAGTGAGGGGAAGTATCCTGAGGCTCATTCCTCTCCTTACCTTATCTCCCAGCTTCTGGAGAGAGGCTCCAGGCAGATCTCCTGCTGTAGGCGTCTCCAGGAACAGTCCAGGCCTCAGGTCCATCTCCTCTTCCCCATCTGCTGTCCACCATCCGCCTCTTGCCTCTGACCCTGATGCTCCGCCCCTTTCCATGCCGGAAGCCAGACTCCCCAGGACAGAGCCTCTAGGTCGCAGGGTGCCGCCCAGCTCATTTGCTAGGACTGAAGGGTTTCCAACAGAGGACTTCCCCAGCTAGGATCGAGAGGATCTGTGACAAACGAAGAGGCGCTGGCCACTCAGTCATGAGCACTGTCCAGGGCCTCAGGGTTCTGCAGGTGGATTTTAGCAGCAGAACCGCTTGTAGGATAAATGTTTTACACAAGATCCCTTGATGGAAGACAGCCTGGTGGGACTGTTCTGGAGAAGCACTGTTGGAAGTCGCTGAGGCCGGAGGAAAGGGGTCGACTAGTCACTTAGGGAGCTGTGGGGTGCAGGTGTATGGATGGCAGCGCTGTCTCTGTAGGTCCCACCTCCCCAGAACCAACACCCACAGTTTGAAGCCATACCTAGCCTCACCTTTCCCTGCAGCGGTCCTTACATTTCAGTCTCTCCGACTGGGTCAAGGTGGTGATAGTGGCCACCCAGATGCCTCTTGCCTCTGCACTTCCACATCCACCTGCTAACTCCTCTGCATTTCACTTCTCTCACCCTTTGGTTTGCCTGGCACCAGCATCAGACCTAAGCTCCTGAAAGTCTTGATTTTGTGTCTCCTGGGCTGGATTGCATGGTCACACAGCTGGCTGGTGGGCAGTTTGCTGAATGAATAAATGAGTGAATGAATGAATGATGAATGGATTTGTTTCCTCTTTCTTTCTGTTTAGTTTGAATAAACAAGCTTAGTGCACATGGGCTGTGTGTTGCCAGCTCCGCCCCCACACCCTCTCCCTAACAGCAGCCTGATTTCCTTCGGGAATTTGCCTTTCCTCCATTGTGTGTGGTCTCAGCGGACAGACGGACGGGGATCCCAGGCTTCTGCCTCCCATTACAAAAGCCCCAGCCACCTCAACTCCCATCTCTCCTAGTTCCTTGATGGAGCAGGGATGTCTCCTGCCCTAACTTCTCTTTGGGGAGTTTGCCTCCTCAGGGGAGTCACACAGGACGTCAGCCCAGCTTCCTACTTGCCAGTGACAGAATCCAGCCTGGTCAGATGGAAGCAGAAGGGAGATTCATTTCATAAGAAGGAGAGAAAGCTCAAAGTCTTGCTGGAGAGACTGGAAGCTGGGCAGGAGCATGCAGGCTGGGCCACAGCTGGGACAGTGGCCCCACAGTCTGCGCGAAGCCAACCTGTGTGTGATTGCTACCACACAGGATCACGGCATCCCGACGGCCACTGCTGCTGCCCGACCTCCTGCCATCAGCAGATGTGGGTCTTGACCTATTCTGCAGCACCGCTGCTCCAGAAGCACTGCTGCTTCAGATGCCCTGGGAGAGTGAGACAGGGGCAGTAGTGAACCAACCACCCAGGCACGCGCACACGTGTGTGTGTGTGTGTGTGTGTGTGTGTGTGTATGCTCTAGCTACAGAGAAGCCCAGACCTGCTAAGCAAAAGCTCCGTCTGGGGAGAGCATGACTCTGGCACTTCTCACCCTAGTCCAGAAAGCAGGAATCATCAGACATCAAGTAGAAAGAACAACAAAAGCCACTGGTTCCAGAGTCAGAAGACAAAGCTGCGGGTCATTGTCTTGGCCACGACAGCGTGCAGACCAGATGTTTCCTGCTATGAGGCGGTGGCCGTGGCTGCCACCCTAGGTCTTCAGGAAAGGCCTGGGCTCCCACCCTCCCGCAGGCAGCTTCTCTGGGCTCCTGTCACTTCTGTGAGCTCCCGACATCCTGCCAATAAATTCCTTTTTGCTTAAGTTAACCAGTGTTAGTGTCTGCCGGCTGCAGCCAAGCAGCACTAAGTGAAACCACATGTCCACAGAGCGCGCGCTGCTTGCGGAACACCGAGACAGCCCGATAAGGCTGCGGGCCTCCCGCCACCCACCCCAGCGTGCCGCCCAGAGGGGACTGTGTGTGGGCCCCGCCCTGCCTGTCGAGCTTCCAGCCAAAGGACAGAACCCTCACCAACATCACCTAGGAAGAACGGTCTCCTTCATTGTACCTGAGCATCTTCTCTGGTAAGACGTGCCATTGTTACCCAAGCTACCAGGAAGGGAAAGAGCTGCCAATTAAGCCATGACCCAGTGTGAAGAGCTTCTGACTATAAACCGCAGCACAATCGCCAGCTTGAGATGTGAAGAGATGTGCATGAGGACAGATGAAGTACAGTCCCGTCACAGCTCCCCCACGCAGCCCTGCCGTGGCCAGACCCTGCCTCAGTCACTCTGCTCAGACTGACCCAATTAATCCCCTCCTGCCCTCCATCGTTCTTCAGGTTAGGATTATAATTACTCGTATTTTGTAGATGAACAAACTGGGGAGTTGACGGGTTAGATTATTTGCCTGAAGTTACACAACTCAGAGGTGGAGGAGCTGGGTTTCAAAGAGATTCTGGGGCAACAGCATGCTACATGCTACAGCATGTGTGGGTATGTACATACATGTGATGCATATGCAGCCACATGCACGTGCATGTGCCTGCATGTCTACGTGTTTGAGCATGTGTGAATGCATGAGTGTGCATGTGTGTGACAGCGGGTGTGCACAAGCATCTGTGCAGTTGTGTTTTTTCACTTAAGGAGTATTCTGCTGTAAGTGCATTAGCACCTCCCGCAGTTGGCGCACTGCTGTCTTGGGGACCTTTCTGATGCCATGCATGAGCCTCCTCTCCATTCTCTGTAACTGCTGAGAGGGCACAGTGCTCCAGCCCTCCTCCTGCCGATGGACCTCATGGCTGCTTCCCCTCTGACTCTTGCTAAGGAGGCTGCAGTCAGCAGCCTTCCCAGAGCGCCACGAGCCCCTATGTGCTCACAGAGGAGTAAAATTGCTGCAGTGTAAGGTGCACGCCTTGAGGCTTCTAACAGCCAAGCCGGCCCCACGCAGCCAGCACCGTGTTCATTGGCCCCTGACCGGCAGCCCAGGGGACGCTGCCTGTGACTCTAGCCCCATCCTCTCCTTGCCAGTCTCTGGGACGCCGTCTCAGGCCTCACCCTCCTCAGCCACTTCGAGGCATCAGCGCCACTGGCTTCCCTCACCTTGAACCCCTCTCCTGGTGTCCAGCTTCTCCACCCAGAGGACCCTGCCACTACCTGCCTACCTCAGTCACTGGGTCTAGCTGTGTAGCCTCTGGGTGGATTTCCCAAGAGAAGTGGCAAAAGGTGCCAAGGAGCACTGTAAAATGATGAGAAAGGGCACCCACCATCTAGGAAGCCTGGCAAATGCTGAAAAAAAAGAACAGTTTTTCCTCCATAAAGGACATGCCAAGGCCATTTATTGATGTGAGCTGGCAAATTCCAGAAAAGGCAGGAGAAGCCACCAGGGGACAGCAACTGCTGCCTCTGGCTACCCAACGGTGCACTGGCCTGTCTCCTACTGCTAGTACTGTAGCACCACAAGCTGCAGAAGGTATACAGCAAAGGGGTTCATTCAAGCCCACAGTTCTGGTCTAGAGTCACAGTGCCACATCTGGTGACGGTCATCTTGCTGGCCAAGTTCTGAAGTGATACAGGGCATCTCATGAGAGACAGGGAGCCTGTGTCTGGGTCTCTTCTGTTCTCTCACTCTTTTAATACAGCCCCTAGGCCTCAGTCCTGGGGCTTCCCTGATGACTGATGCAACCCCAGCCCCCTCCCGAAGGCGCCTCCTCTAACCACAGGTAGTACCAACTTTCTACCCTCTCCACAGTGCACAACTGTAAGTTAATTTCAGCACTTCTCTGGGGGAGCCAAGCATGACAACATCGAGAACATGTGAAAGACACCCCCTCCCACAGTGTGAGACTCGGGACTTTGCCCTGCACGCGGACTTGGAGCAGCTCCTGTGCTGGTTCTGTTACTGTCTATTCAACAAGCAAACCCCAACTTCCCTCCTCCAATCTCCATTTTCCCATCTACAGTGGGGACAACTGGGCCAAACTGAGGGGTGGGGAGGCCCTGCACTCCAGGATCTCAGACTACCCACGATTCCCCAGAGCCCAGCATGGACCTGACGGGCTACACTTGGAGCATCAGGCTGAGGGGTCCAGGAAGGAGGAGCCCCTGATTCAATGAATGACCAGGACTGCCAGCAACACTGGCACAGGCTTGCTGGGGAGGAGGAAGAGCATAGGCCAGGAAGGACTCGGGCCTGGCCCAGGGAGCCACTGAGGTGTGATTCTAAGACCTCTGGGTGGTGGCAGTGGGGCCAAGAATTCAGCAAGTTCTGCTCAGCCAGCATGGTGGGGAAGAACTTGCTCAGCTCCAGGGAACAAAACTGGGAAGCTTGACTCTTAGCGAATAGAATAGCGACAGGCGGGGAGCTAGAAAATTGGCAGCTGTAGGGCTGCAGAGCCTCCTCCAGGTGGGGGTGGGAGTGGCAGTGGGGGCGTAAGCTGGGGCTGCCCCGCCTGGCCTGGGTTCTGTGGATCCTCCTCTCCCTGAACAAAGCCCAGGGCTCCTGTCCTCAGGCCTGCCAATCACTGTGATCTGTCGCAGCTCTGGAGGCTGAGCGGTCCCCAGAGAAGGAGTCACCTCGACAGAGACAAATGAAAGCCAAGACGGTCCCCACTCAGCCACCTGGGAGCCAAACACCCTTGTGCCCAGGGTGGACCAGCTCTCAGCTCAGTTCTCTCTCTCTCTCTCTCTCTCTCTCTGTCTCTCTCTCTGTCTCTCTCTCTCTCTCCCCCTCCTTGTCTACTTCCCTCCCTCTCCCCCTCTTTTTCCCCTCATTATCTTTGCCCCGATGATGTCCTCAGGCCAAAATGATGCGTACAGCCCCTTCCTGTACCTGGGTATCATTAGGACGACTCCCACTTGAAATTTGTTTTTCTCTATTGATCTTGGTTCGACACTGGAAAAATGTATTCTTTGTACAGCATTCCCAAGGGCTTAATTTGTCCATGTTGGAAGCCTTTTTTAATAGGATTCTGCCCCATTGTTTATTCTGAACATTGAGTTCCAAGAGTCGGAACTCAGCTCCTTTAATAGAAACTCATTACAGAGGTCCCTCTGCCTCGGAAGGCTGATGCAGGCAGCCACCGGGAGGAGGAGGATCAGCATGCCCACGGGAGGCCGTGTTGTCATCTGACGCCTGCCAGCTCTTCTTGTGTGCAGACCCGAGGGGCCAGGTGCGACAGCCAGCAGGCTGAGCCAGGCCAGGCAGCCTCCACCCCAAAAGTCTGCATTCTCAGAAAGCTCTTCCTGCTTTGAGTGGACCTGGAGATCCTACAGCAGAGATGCTCAAAGTGTGTTCTGCAGCACCCCTTCAGAGAACCCCAGGGTGCCTGGCCTCCCCTAGACAGGCTCATCCTGAGATCCAGGCAGGAAGACCCAAAGTCAGAGGCTCCCTGGAGGGATGTCCTTGTCATCAGGGCTGACCAGTGTGGCGGTGCCACACCCCGCCCCACACCTGGGTGAACCGCAGTCCCCATGTCAGCAACTGTCATTCCTATTCAGAGGCTGTCACCCCTCGAGCCTGCCCCACTGCCTCCAGGAGTGGGCCAGATGTCCAAGGGGCCTGGTGGACTCCTCCCCATAGAGTCCCTCCAGGCTTTGTGGGGAACCCTGTACAAAGCAAGCTGTCCCCACTGTCTAGGAGACTATTTCTGTCACAGAAATGCCACACACGAGCCAGCGGCATGAAGCCTCGTAGCTGAGTGACTCCAGGGTTCACATACACGGCCCTTCCTACTGCAGACGTGTAGGCCTGAGGCTCTGCACACCCGGGGCAGCCTGGCTGCCAGCCCTGCTAAGACAGGGGTGCTAAGGGGCGCCTGGAAGGACCGTAGAGAGCTGGTCACAGCTAAGACATGAAATCACTAACCCTCTCTAAATATCACTTTGCACTCATAAATATTTTCATTTTGAAGGGCTTTTTAGAGTCCATTCTGGACCAAGACAGAGCCTACAAGTCCTGTACACTTGAGGAGCATGGTTAGGACGTGCTCCAATCCATAATTGCAGCTGGGAAGATAGCTCAGCAGCATAACTGCCTGGCTGGCAAGCTCAAGGTCCTGAGTTCGATCCCCAGTGAAAAACAGAATAACTATAGTTGCCCTCTGTCCTTCAGAGAACCAGCTCCACCAAAGTTCAATGACTGTGAGTCCCCTTCCGTGTAGCATATCTGTCCCTTTGAAGGCAAAAGACCAAATCTGTTTGCTGTCTCACCCTGCTGAACATGCAGAGCCCGACAGATAGAACCTTAATAAATAAATAATTTGTTCACTGACTGAATAAATTATTTCAGGCATTGCTTCTTTTCCGCCCCTCCCCCTGTACCCATTTCAGGTAGGTTTCTCTGAGCATTAAGAAAACGGCCATCTTTTGCATGACAAAGATCTAGAAAGAGTCCCGGAGAGCAGGGGGCTGCTGGGCCAAGGTCAGAGGGCAAAGGGAGAAGGCAAGTCATCAGGCCAAGGTGGAAGCTCAGACAGAATTCCCAGCGGAGCTGGGCTAGCATCCTTTGAGCTGCTGAGCAAGAACTTCTGATGGCCAAAATCAAGGATGCTCTGCTGAAGAAGGCAGGGTCTCAGGACCTCCTGCCTGGCTGCAGTTGTCCTTCCTCCCACCCATGGCGATCGCTGATGCTCATGGAGTGGCACATGAGTTAGAATAGTTCCTGCTGTGCTGCAGCAATGAGCAGCTCCCAACCCCAGTGGCTTCACACGGCAAGGACGTGTTCCCATCTCGCACGACATCCACTGCACCACTGGCCCCTCCACAGGGCGCGGGTTCCCACACAGGGACTCAGTCCTCCTACCAAAGCTGCACCCTGACAACCATGACCTGCCCAGGGGCTGAGGCAGGGAGAGGGATGGGAGTGGTGCTTGGGTTTGGCCTACTTGCTTGATTAGGGCTTTCCAGGGAAACAAAGGATGGGGCTACAGAGGGAGGCAGAAAACAAGATCTACCATTGGGTTGACTCATGCAAATATGGAGGCCAAAAATACACCTGTCCAGCACCTTCTCTGTGCAAATTGGGGCACCTGAGAAGCCATGGTGTGATGTAGTCTGAGATGGAACCTAGAACCAGG
This sequence comes from Octomys mimax, assembly GCA_002564305.1. Classification (NCBI taxonomy): domain Eukaryota; kingdom Metazoa; phylum Chordata; class Mammalia; order Rodentia; family Octodontidae; genus Octomys; species Octomys mimax. The sequence continues at coordinate 13,687 of NDGM011027036.1, forward strand.
AACCTCAGTTTCTGGGGCCAGAGATGGAACACCTAGTTGGGGCAGAGAGAAGGGATTTTCTCCGCCTCTGACTCTTTGCTTGGTCTGGGCCCTCAGTGGGTGGCTGTGCCCACCTGCATGGGAGAAGATAGGCCTTCCTTCCTCAGCCTACTGATTCAAATGCCAGGCTATGCCAGGACAGCCCACAGCCATGCTGAGGAGGGGTTCTTTCCAGCTCTCTGGGCATCGTTGAGGCTGGTTGACTTGATGAATGAAACTGACCAGTACTACCTCAACTCAGAAGTGACACCATCTCTGCCCTGGTTGCATCCACCTGAATGGGACACTTGGTGGCCCCAGCTTCAGAGAGTGCAGGGGTGAGAAGCCTGTCACCTGTGTATCCAGAAGGGGAGAATCAGACACAACTGGGTATTAGCCATGTCCTCTGTGGGCAGTGGCTTTCTGTTTGTATGAACTGCAACAATGCGAGTGATTCCATTGCCTCTACCCCAGACTATTACAAACCAGGGACCTGAGCACAGGGAGAATGCACCACTGGTTAGAGGTCGCTGGTGTCTCCTCAAGGGCCTGTCACTGCAACAGTGTGGTCTCTCACCATCCCTGCAAGCCTCCACATGCTGTCACCTGTGGTGCATGGGAGAGAGACACTGGACTTCCCAGTGGCTGTCCCCAGCCCTTGGGGACAAGAAATAGATAGATTGAAATGTTTCTTAGTGACAAAGGAATGTCAGTGCCATGGAAGACAGACCTACCTACTCTGTATAGCTTCTTAAGCCACCAGAGAGCAAGTTCACCAGCACTACACAGGAGGCCCAGGAATCCTTCTGTCACAAGTGCCAGGTACAGGGACTAAAACCAACTCCATGGCCCAACCCTGGGCTGGGGTCTGGAATCTCTGATACCCCTTCAGGGAAATAATAAGTAACCATCGACTCTCGTATCCAGGTTCATTGACTTGAAAGTTCAGATATCGATGGGCAAAAAGCCAAAGTTAATATTTGATTTTGAGGAACAATAAATCTTGATATCTGTGGAAAGAAATCCATCACTGCGAGTGTGGGTCAGCAGGGCTGGGGACACCTTCGCTGCCACTTGTTGGGCATCCTCTTGTGACCTGTCAAAGGCAGGGTAGTGGGGAAAGAGGAAGATGTGATTGACTGTGTGCATGTTGTAAAAAATTCCATAAAGAGAGATGCTAGCGCTGTCTTCAGCAGACAGACAGGGGGGCCCACATCTATCCTCTTCCTTGTTTACAGAAATGAAAGGGAGCTTCCTTCCCTGAGCTCTTCACTGCCCCTGCCCTGTGGGACCTACCAGGGCTGGAAATTTTCCCTCACTCACCTAGTTAGAGGAATGTCCTCGGGTCTGTACTTGCCAGTCTTTCAAAGTTCTGTTATCTCCATAAGAAAGGCAAGCCACCAAGAGCAGAGCTCTTCAGAACTTGGAGAAAGGGCCGGTCAGATAGTTCAGCAGATTAAAGCTCCTGCTTAGGCAAGAGCAGAGTGCAGCACTCAGGGTTCAATCCTATCATGCCATGCTGACCCCACCCCTGGCATGTGCTGAGACCGTGATTGAGACTGGGCATGGTGGCACACACCTATAATCCCAGCTCTTGGGAGGCTGAAAACAGAAGGATCATTATGAATCCAATCTGTGCAGTGAGACCTTGTAGACCCCGTCCTAAATATATTTTTTTAAAAAAAGAATTTGGTGAGGGCCTGCCCCATTCTCCTGCCTTCCTGGCTCTGCTCCCAGCCCTGACCCCATCCTACTGCACCAGCACAGAGCTACAAACCCCTTGCTGTCCCCCAACACAGACAGGCACCTCAGATCTGCCTGCATCTGCCTCTGCTATAACTTCTTCAGGCACCTCTGCTTCCCTCTCTCAGGGTGAACTTCCATGGGGAACTTTTCCCCGACCCCCGTCTCTGACCCCTGAATACTGTCTCCTTTGTAATTTTTGGTCTTTTGAAACAGAATAGTCCAAGCCAGCCTTGAACTCTTGGCAATCTTCCTGCCTCAGCCTCTTGAATGCTGAAATTACAGAAAGCCACCAGGCCCAGGGCACTCTCTCCTTTGCAAGGCCCTCAACGTGTGGAACTTCTCTTCCCTCCTACTGGGCAGTGTCTCACCCCAGGACAATTTCTGTCTGTGTAGCCTTCCTTTGCTTGCAGGGGAACTCTTTAATAAAGGGCAGGGGCTGCCCTCTCCTCTGCAGCCCACTGCCCAGCAATGGTGAATTCACAATGTGGTCACAGAAGGAATGTCTGAGGAATGGAAGAGAAAACAGGCCAGAGAAGGGAGGGAGAGGGCAGCCCCTGAGCCGGGGTCTAGGCCATGGGTCCAGGAGGTGGGGCACCCTTGAGCCATGCTCTCTGGCTCTACATCCATGGCAGAGCTGCCCTGATGGTATTAATCAAGACCCAAGCATGTGGAAATATCAGTCTACTGTGTTCTATTCAAGTTCCCTGGAACTAAATTATGTTGTCAGGATTGGACAGCGCAGGAATGGAAAAGACCAGGCTGGATGACATGGGGCTGTTAAAGGGAGATGAATGAGCCCAGTGGTTTCCATTCAATTTTTCAAGGTTTCCCAAGGCGAGCCTGACAAATACCACCTTATAATTCCCAGCATCCTACACGTTCCCGCTGCAATCTCATTTTTTTTATTTCTGCCTATCACATTAGAAGGACAAGGGATTCTTCTTTCTGTCTCGTGAAGGGGGAAATACAGAATCTGGAGTGGAGGAAGCACTTTGACCAAGTCAAGGTTGGGCCAAGGTCAGGCTGTAAATCACTGACGCAGTCAGCAGAGTGAGCTCTGAGCTCCAGCATGATGTTCTCTCTGGGACCCCACCTGCAAGATGGAGATGACGGACCTGTGTGTCAGGTGCCAGGGAAGGGACACATCTACCCGGAGCAGTGCAATTCACTCAGCCATTCACTTTACAGTTATAGAGGCCCTGCCTGTTCCAAGACCTGAGAGCTCTCCTTAGTGAGGACTGTCATAAGGAAAGAAAAGCAGCTGAGAATCAGCAACAGCCCTGGCCTGGCCACTGAATGACTGTCTATGCAGGGTGAGGGGCAGAGCCTCTCTGAGTTAATTAATGCTACGCCAACCCCTGGCAGCCTTGGAGGCAGGAAGCTCTAAGTGAGAACTTCCTCCCTAGCATGGTGGTCCGCTCCTGTGATCCCAACATGCAGGATGCTGAGGCAGGAGGCTCACCAGGAGTTGGAGACCACCAGGACCCCATATCAAAAAACCAAACTCAAAAGAACTTCCTGGACTTAAATGTTTTCTCCCACACCAGAGTGGGCCACAGCCCTCGTAGACAGACCTGCGTGCCTGGCTTCCGGCTCCACTGTGTGCCGTTCTTGAGTGCATTTCCCAACCCAGGGACGGGTGAGCCTCAGTTGTAAACAAAGGACTAATTAAATTAGCATAAATGATTTCATGTAAATTAAAGATCCACATTATGGTTGTTTATTGGTAACAGCATCGAATCTTGCCACTGCACATGCTTGTTTAAAATTAATGTGCATAAATGCTCCAAATATTGTATTATTAATAATGATAATAATGTTGATGATGATGATAGTAATAAACATATTCTCATAACAATGCCTCCCAGCTGCCTCTAAAATTTCAGCAGGGAGTGTGCTGAGTGCCACAGCTTCTCTGGGAAATAGCAAAACCATGCAGGCTTGTTCCATGTCTCAGCCCTCACCCATGGGACAATTTGGATCTCTTCACTGGGCCCAGCTAACTGAGGGCCTCTTCCAAGCCTGTCCATCTTTTCAGGCCTTATTTGAGGGCACTTCTGCTGTAAATCAGTCTAAATAACCTGAAAGCTGAGATCTCTTTCTCCTTTCAATTTCTGAAAATATTATCCCTGTCACACTTTCCATCTGTTATCTGCTGGGTGACACCCACTTAACCTGTGAGGTGAGTGTCAAGTGTGTTTATGATTTCCATGAAGTCGGTGGGAAGAAGAAGGTCAAGGTGTGGATGCCAGCCAAGGTCTCCTGCCCATAGCTCAGAGACCACAGAGCCAGCGCTGAGGCTCTCCTGATTCAGAGGCACCACTAGAGCACCCACATAGGCTCCTGCGAGCTCCTCTCTGGTCTTTTCCACTCTCCACCCCTTTTCCACCCTCACCAGTCCTGACACTGGTGGAGGGCCTGAGGCATGACCAATTTGCGCAGAGTCATGGTATCTTTTTCTTCCAATTATTTAAGGCCCTCAGTTACAGCAGCAAATCACTGAAAGTCAAGGAGAAAAGATGTGACCACAGAGATGAGTGAATGAGAAGTCTGCGGACTAAAGTTTTTAAATTCTTCTATCTAAAGAAGATCTCCTTTCTTACTTATAATCTATCCAAGAGTCAATCAATCAATGAACCCATAGCTTCCTATTTGTGAAGGAACTGACTGTACATTGATGAGCACCCACTGAGTCTGAGCCCAAGCGTAGGTCCATCCATTGGCCTCAAGGAAAGATGTCCCCAAGGTGTCCACAGCCCACAGAGCACCTTTGTGATAACTGGACAAAGGCACCAAATCTCACAACATAAACAGAGGCCATGACCCACACAATCACACCCAGACCTCCTGGGTTTGTTGAAGACTTCAGTGAGTGACATAATTGACCACCATCACCTTGCCCAGAGGATGGTGTCTCCCTCCTTGTAATAGCACTAGGCAGAGACTGAGTGCCTGGAGGGGGAATACATGGGTGTGTGTGCTCCAAATAGACTGTGTAATTCCCAAACCCCGGCAAGGATCAAGGGGCTGGTTTCCAGACCAGACAAAGTTGGGTTTGAATTCCACTTCACCAGTAGCAAGATAGATAGAATTCTAGCAATTCCTGGACTCGGACGGACGGAACAAGAGCATTCTTCAATAAAGAACAGAAGCAACAAACCTGAGTTGTTTTGGAAATCCATTAGATGTATGTCACCTGTAAACATTATAGTCACCTCCCTCTTTCATTCACTTTGTGGCAGCTATCTCTACGTGTTGTATACAACAGAGGCCAGCAAACACTTTGTGTACAAGTGTAGATAGCACGTGTTTTAGGTATCGGCTCTGTTGCACCGACTCACCCTACTGCTTCAACTCTGAAACAGCCATAGACTATGTGTAAATTCATGTGCACTACAGCGTTCCAATAAAACTTTATTCATAGCAATAGGCAGCACTCTAGGTTATGCATTGCTGATCTCTGAAACAAGTCATTATATGAGACTTACAAGTGATAAGAATCTTGTTCTTTAATGCCTAATAAAGAAACACATATATTCTATGTCAGATTTTTGTCATTGCATTCTGAATGTTTCATTTCAGCATATTTGGTGGTTTCTGTGACCTCATGTGTCCTGTTTGATGGATTGAAAGCCACTATACTGAGGTGGGACCCAAAACTTGCAAGGTCTACGCTGAGGGTCTTGTCTCAGTGAAGACTGGTTGTTTAACCAAGCCAGCTCCAGGTTGTTCCCTGCAGAGGGCCACAGCTGATAAGAAAATTACCCATGTTGGAAGGCCCTTGCAAGAACTCAGTGGGGTTACAAATGGAGAAGCATTTTGCTAACTAGAAAGAACTCTATAGATTTGAGTTATTAATGTTTTGCTTCCCCCAAAGTAGCTACAAAAGTCCACTGTACCTAGTAGGTACTAAATAAATGTTAGCCACAATCAGCTTAGCTAAGCAAGAATCTGGCATCCCTCCAGGAAGATTTCTCCAGAGGCTTATACAAAAAGGGAAGGTGAGAGAGTGACAGGGAAAGAAAGAGGAAGAAGTGCAGGAGGAAGAGAGGAAGAAAGGAGAGAAAGAGGAGGGAGGGAAAGGCGACTAGAAAGTCCAGCACCTCTGAGCATCGTCAGACGATTACTGTGTGTGTTTAGAGGCGGCACTGGGGAGCGGGAAGAGGCAGGGGGAGCGAGGGCCGCGCTCGGAGCGGAGGCTTCCTGCTGATGCGGCAGGTTTTAAGAGCACAACTCGCCCCGTTTGTGAAAGCACATGAACCTTAAAATAGAAATGTGGGCCTCTTAATTCATCTCTCTGCTGTTTGATAAAGTATAAGGTAAATGAATGCAGAACATGTTCCCTTTAATTACACAAGGAGAAACGGCGAGGTGGGGTTGGGGGGGGGAGAGGATGAAGGACGAGAGGCCACGTGCCGCCCCGAGCTCCCAAGCAGTGACAGAGACTAGGAGGGAAGGCGTCTCCAAGATGCTTGCTGTGGGGACAGCAGCTGAGGCCCTGGGTACATACATGTGAGCGACCTCAGCACCCAGGGCTTCCGATCCGAGTTTCTCCTGAGGACAGCGAAAGAAGACAGCCCTCGGAGTGCTCAGCGTCCAGGCAAGGAACGCAGCCGAGCATGCTTGCAGCAGCGCTGCCGTTGCCAGGCAGGAGACAGCAGGCTCTGGCCAGCTCTGCTGCTGCGGGGTGGAGTCGGGGGGAGCCCCTCTGAATCCTACTGCTGGTCTCCCCGAAATCTTCCTGGCTCTGCCTTCGTGCACCACCTCCCCCGCCCCCACAGCCTTGAGACAGACCATGCAGATAAACCCCAGGTACAACAGACCCTATCTGGTCCCTTCGTTACTTGTTCCAAGTCCCACCCTTCCAGACAGCCGGTCAGCCAGTGAGAGGGCCTGAGGCACACCAATTTGCACGGAGGTATTTCAGAGTCATGGTGTCGCTTTCTTGAATTTATTTAAAGCCCTAATAATTCCTGCTAGGCTGCTAAGAAACCCGTACTATATTTCATGTGATTATGATTGCTAAATTAAATCTTGCTCAGGATAACAAGAGGATCACATAAGAATTAGGAGACTAGGGGGCTGTGTTAGATCGTGTCCCTACCCCCAAACTTCCTACACTCACCCCCCCCACACACACACACCTGAGAATGTGCTCTGATTTGGAAATAGGGTCATTGTGTATTGAGCCTGTTACCATGGAGGAGGGTGGTGGTTTCTACTCTAATGTGGCTTTTGCCCTCAGTAAGGGGATAATTTGGATGCACAAGGGTAGCGTCCTGGGGAGAAGATGACGGAGATGGAGGATAGGTCTGTGAGCCAAGAACCCTCACCAGTTGCCATCCACCCACTAGCAGCCCGCAGCAGAGCCCCAAGCAAATTCTTCCTCACATCCCTGGAGTGGGGCCAGCCCTTCCTGTAGCCACTTAGACTTCCAGCCTCTAGAACTGAGAGCCAACACCTCTCCATTCGTGAAGCCACCAGATTGCATTACTTCACTGGGCCAACACAAGCAGAAGACTGCGGGGATCGGAGCTGCTTTCTGTCCACTGTGTGACTCGGACAAGAGCAGGCCTGGGAACCTGTGTGGTGCCCTCTGCCGCTCACCCCCTGTGTGTCCTCTCTGGAGCTCCATGTCCTCCCCTATAGGAGGACGAGCTCATTCTTTGTGGCCTTGCAGCCCAAGTAGTCCCGGAGTGCCCCATGGGTGCCTTCAGAGGTCAGGCAGCATGGAGCAGGAGGTCACTTACAAGACACAAGGACTGTTCTAATGGAACCATGAACATAAGGGCCACTTGGCAGGGGATACAAAATGAAAGGATGTGACAGGTGGGACCAGAGGAGCTTTTTGCAGCTCTGTGGCTGTTGCTTGCCACAGGCATGATCTCTGTGACCCACTGGAGCCACCAGACATCTTGTTACGTGGAAAGGCCATGGTTGGTGGCCCAGGTCCCCAGCATGGGGCTGTCATAAGGACCTCACTGCCATTGTTCCATGAAACTCATGAGTGACATCTCTCAGATGACCATGTGGTGACCAGCAAGGTCGCTATTTCCACGTTCAAAGGCAGAATAAAAGACACCGTGACACAACAGCTCCCAAATCTCTTCCCGCTTGCTTGATATTTGCTGTGAATAATAATTCAAAATAAATGTTTTGCAATTCTAAGTGCTCCACGTCTGCCCTGGATCAAGAAAGGGCCCAGAATCCAGGCCCTGGGAGAGTCTGCAGCCTCTGGCCCTCTGCCTCATCTCGAGAGGTGTCTGAGGAGCCAGTTCCTCCCCTCCCTCCCTGCAGGTGGGACAGCCATGCATAACTCAACTCTTGGTGAGTCTCTTGCCATATTTACTGTTCACGCACAGAGGGGCTTGTCTAGACAGATTCTTCATGCTGTGATGGGAACATCATGTATTCTCGTTTCTCCATGGGGAAAAAATAGGAGGAAAAGAAAACAAAAATCTGGATCAGGAGCAATGCAACCTGCCCGGCAAACACACCAGCTGCTCCTGGCATGGAGCTGTGAGTTCTCCTCACCTGGGGCTGTCTGGTGCCCAGCCCTGGACTGGCAGCCACAGGGGAATAGAATACATAAGGCTGTGAGCCCATCCTACCTAGAGAGCAGCACGGGCTCCCACGACCTTCCCATTGGATTTGAACCAATCGCTGGAGGCTGCTGGCCCCAGCGAAGGAGGGCACAGAGCAAAGACCCAGCCAGATCCCAGGATCAAGGGACTGGTGAGGAGCCTGATCCTGTGCACCTCGGTATGACAAGTTCCATGCTATGACACAGCTCTTGGGTGCTTGGCTGGTACTACAGACATCAGGGTTGTCACGGATCATGTCTACCTTCAAGGCCTCACGCATTCAGAGGCAGGGCTTGGGAAAGGAGACTGCAGTTTGGGGCACTGCAGCTAGATTGGTGCTAGGAGGTGGGGCCTGGGCAGAAGAGGAGGGTCTTGGAAAGAGGGCATGGCCAGGAAGGGTGGATCTCTCCACCGGCCTCACCCCTCATTCTCTGTTTCCTGGCCCCCATGAGGGGAGCAGCTTTCTTCCTCCAGACCCTTCTGAACTTGCTGCTTCTGCCTGCAGTTTGTTAGCCATGCAAAGCTGGAACATCTAAAGCATGCGCCAAGATGACCTTCTTTATGTTGTGTCAGGCGTCATATCACAGGGATGAAAAAGTAACTTAGATTCTGATAAACCAGTGGCATACTGAGTGCCCACTCTCTGCCTGGCACCATTACTGGAATTAGGGACGTGACCACAGGGGGCTAACAAAATGCCAGCAACCCTGCCCTCATGCCTAGAGTGACAGTGGGACATCCCAACACAATCACAGAGTTGGTAGTTATTGTAAGGACTGTGCCACTAGCTTCTGATGTGGTTTGCAACGTCACCATCCTCTTTTGGGCTTCAAGCTAAGACACAGAAGCTAGCGGCCTCTTTGTCCCTCTGAGACACACTGGTTCATTCCTCAGTGAACTGCGCTTAGGGCTTAACTTCTCACGCTACAGGTACTTCCTGAGAGTGCTGGGGAGATGTGATGGGGATTTGGGGACAGGCAGGTGGCTCGCATGGTGATGTTGTCACCTTAAGAGGATCAGCCCAAGCATGCCTAACTCCAGCCTGGACACCTAGTCCTCTAGTGCTAGGGTTCTCTCTGCAGAGCCTCAGAGCTTCACCTGTCCAGGGCTCACAGCTGCCTTGTGTCTTGTGATGACCTGCCCCTCTGCATGCCTCTGATCCTTGCCCCAGGAGGGAGTCAACCTTGGGGGTCACCAGCCAAGAGAGACATTGCACAGCTTGCTCCGGGGTCAGTCGAACCACAGTGTGCCAGATTTGGCCACCTAACTGCTGTGTGACTGGGGATGGCTTCCTAACTACTCTGGGTACCAATGTAGAGCTGCCACCTATGGCATGGGTGGCGGGAGAGATTGACCAGAGAATGCAGTTAAGTGTTCAGGAAGGTGATGCAGAGAAAGGATGACAATGACGAGCTCCTAAAGAGACCCACAGCACAAAGGTGAGTGGGTGCAGGTATTCAGACTGCTGAGTCATTTCCCACCCAGGAAGCGCACAGTCACGCCTAGGAAGTAGGCTAAGCATTTTCAATAAGGACCTCAGTGAGGACACAGCAGGTAGGGCTGCTCGAATGGGACCCTGATGTGAATCTGAAAGGAAAGATAAACAAGTTAAGCACAAGTCTCACCCAAAATCTTTCCATAGGCAGAAGGGATGCATGGTATCCAAGCACATAAAGCTGAACAGAAGAAACTGTGTCCTATGCTCAAATCTGCCCAAGCTGGCTGCATTTTTGTGATAAGGGACACATGGCTTGACAGAGGCAAGGCTTAGGAAAGAGCTGGAGTTTTTAATCGAGAGGGAATTTAGGAAATGCAACTGAATGAGTGTTATTGCTAACTTGGGCCAAATTAATAAATATATAGGAGCTATAGTAAAGGAGGTGAAAACTCTGAGTTTCATTTCCATCACAGAAATTAATTTTCAAGAGACACACAGATATCTTGGACTATCAGGAGAAGAGGATTCTAAGAAGACCTCCTGTTCCCCAAAACTGAAGCAACACATGGATTGCTGCATTTTGCAGTGGCGTGGGAGAGTGCTGGAACTCAGAAATGGGGAGCCTGGAATCTTGGGAGACGCATAGACCTTGAGGAGCAACATAGAGGAGGTAGAAAATATGCCCTGCAAAATGTCCCCTGGCCCTCCAGCTGGCAGTAGGAAGTCTGCCCTTCACAGGGCCAGAGGAAAGAACAGGAGAGTCCTGCCAAACCCAATTCACACAGACACTCTCAACCTCAGTGACAGCAGTATCACAGTAGTCATAGGCTTACAGCCCAGCCTGGGGCTCACCCCGCCCACGAGCCTGGCTTTACAGGAGCAGCTCGCCTGCTTCCCCATGCATCGAGTCCTGGTATCTGTGGCTGGTGCCCTCCTGAGAAGGCAGTGATTCTCCAAATTCGTCCTTCTTAAACCCTCTCACATGCCCACCTCTGGGACCCCACAGGACCCCCACAACACTAATAAAGGGGCTGCAGCCCCATCAACCAAACTCAGCCCAGCAGAACATCTCTGACTTAAGTATCCAAGCCCATGCTTTGCCCTGCAATGCAGGGGACAGAGGTTCCAGCATAGAAGGGACAGGGGTGCCACACTCAAGAACTCAGAGGGGAGGAGCTTGTCTCCTGGGACCCAGTACAAGGCCAGGATTATGCACTCACACTGACTCAGAGAACAAAAGTGGTCAGCCACACGGTCTCCCAACTGTCACTCTACCCTGTGGGCATCAGGGTGGCTCTGAGCCACTGCCTGGACTTAAGGGCCTCAGCAAATGTCTATCTCTTGCCAGTGCCATCATGCCCACTACTGTGGACACCACACTGCCTGGCCCACTATAGTCTCCTCACTCCTGTATGGCCCCCGAGACAGTGGGTCTCTTCAACCCTGCTGTAACAAGCATGGACTCTGAGGCATTCATTACAGCCTAAGAAGCTATAGGGGAAGCTTCGGGAACCAAACAACCCCCCAAGACGCATCATTAGGAAAAGCCATTGCCTATGAAAACCACCCTTTCAATGTAGCAGAGGTTGACTCACCCACCAGCAAATTGTAGAAGCACACGAAATATGAAAATACCGGTAGCACAAGTCCTTCAATAAAACATAAAACTAGCAGCACGCTCTAAAGAAAATGATATTGATGAAATGCTGGATAAAGACTTTAAAAGAATGATTATCAAGAATCTCAGTGAGACTTAAGACAGATAGTTTTGAATGCAGATACATAGCTGAACAAAATTAGGAAAATAAGGCATGATGTGAATGAGAAAATTAGTAAAGAAAAGGAGACCTTGAAAGGTAACTAAATAGAAATCTTGGAAATAAAAAGGAGCTCAATAAGTCAAATAAAAAATACAGTTGAAAGCCTCAACAACAGAGTAGACCAAGCAGAAGAAGGAATCTATGAATATGAAGACAGGTCTTTTGAAATATCTCAGTCAGACAAAAGAAAAACAAGAAAGAACGAAGACAGCCTCCAAGACCTTTGGGATACCATGAAACAAATAAATATTGGCATTTGAGAAGTACCTGAAGGAGAAGCAAAAGAGAAAGACGTATACATGTACTCAGTGAAATAACAAATGTCAGAAAAATTCCCAGCCATGCTGCGGTAGGTGGCTCCCCAGGAAGCTGAGGCTGGGATAGAGATTTGCATCCAGGAAGTTGACGAGGATGCTCTCAGACTTAACACCGGTGTGAAAGCAAAGGAAATGCTTTGGACAGAATTCGAAGCAGAGCTGTGTGGCAGTCACCGGGAAGGTCTCACCAAAATCCCAGGCAGTTCTGGAGCTGGCCTGGCCCTTCCCAACCTTTGGGTCATATCACCCAATAATGGGATAAGGGCTGCTTATCATGGACACGGCAGCTCCTTTTGCCCAAAGACAGTCCCTGAAAAGGGACTTTGCTAGAAATCACTAACAAGCAGCCCTCTGGCAGATTCAAAAGTAAATAATTAGGTCTAGTGGCATAAGTGCCTGACTGGCAGTTGCAAAGTCCCAAATTCAAATTCCAATATCACCCCAAAAAAGTGAACATTTAGTCTGAAGATGAACAGAGTAGTCATCCCAGTGCCCACTACAGTCCACCCCTTGCACCATCCGTATCCACTCATTCTGGTGCGTCCTGAGAGAGCTTATTCTGGCTCCAGGAACCTGACTGCGTCTTCTCCTGAGGACATAGATAAGAGGAAATTTTTAAAGACAGACTCCAGCCACCACTGCTGCAGGTGATGATGGCAGTTTCTCTCTGGTGACACCAGTCCTACAGTCCCTTCAGGATCACCTGGTGCTTACTGGTCTCTGTACTCACCTGCTGTCATGGTGTACCTTCATCCCAGGAGACTCTGAAGACCTGGTGGACACTCTTTCCAAGCTGCTGTGTGTCCAGGTTCTTTACTCCACAGATGTCTGTGCTTCCAAGTTAGCATAAATATCAGGAAGAAAGCAGAAAAAGAGACTCTTTTGTATAATATCTTGCTGCCAAAAATATGATCCCCTTTTCTACTTTGTGTAGCAACCCTACTTCCTTTGAACAGCCAAAGTTCCTAACCCTAGCAAGGAAGTGGCCTCTATTCCCTGCCTGGCCAATAGGCATCGGCATAAGCATAACACAGAGACCAGGCGATACCAAAGGCTAAAGTTTAATGGAAGCTTTCCTGTGTCCCCTGCTGGAAGTCTTCCACCTTTGGAAGACCTCTAGACCCCGTAGTCTAACAATATGAGACAGGAACCACATAGTTCCCAAGTCATCCCTGAGGGTGATAGTTCCCAAGGGGTTTCCTACATTTGTACTTCTACCTGTATTCCACACAATCATGCATTCTAACTTCTGGGGACCAAAGTGTCTGGGGATGCAGAATAGGCCCAAAGGATACTATGGTTCCATGCCATTGACCCACCCCCTCTACTATAAAGTGATGCTCTTGCAGTGATGCAATGTTATATGATGTCCAGAGCAAACAGATCAAACTGAAAATGAAATAGGCTGAAGTCTTGCAGATGGGAAAGGGAAGCCTCACCCAGAACTTATCCCCATTCCAAGCAAAGTGAGCTACTCCCCTTTTCTGAGTAAGAGGGTTTCAGCATAATCAACTTGCCACAAAGTGGCAAGTTGGTTTTCTTGAAAGATGGCACCAGACTTGTGTCTCCACATTATCCTCTGTTGCTGGCAGGGCAGCTGTCCCACAATGGCAATAGTGTGATCAACAGCAACATAGGGACCTCATGCTATTGAGACCATGAATGGACCCCATCATTGCCCCTAAAACTTCTGTTTGTAGGTTCATTAGTGCCATCATGGGGCTGGCCAGTGTCAGAGGCTGGCTGACATCAACCCTGAGTCACAGCAGTCAACCCTGTGCACTCTGTGCCTACTATGGTGGCCTTCCATGGTGGACACTTTCTACTGTGTTTACCATGTGACACAAGTATGTTCATACTCTGTGACCATCTCCAGGGTTTCTTCCATGTGGTTTTCCTGAACCCTTTTATTGCTTCTCCTAACCTTCCTCCTTCTATAGCTGTGACCAGTGTCTTGGTCATTCATTGATTTCCATGCTCTACACCCGTACAATATTTATCACCAAGGTTCTGCCCCTGGGGAGGATTTCCCTCCTCTGTTTGTTTTTAGGGCCATCCCTAGTGGGATTATAGTGAAGCAGAAGCTTGTTTTGTCTTGCATCTAAATACAAGCAATGCATCCATGAGTAGAGCTTGGCTTTTTTCTTCTCCTTCAGTGACTCTTCAGGGACCTGCTCATAGTGGCCAACATGGGAACTGAGCAGCAGAGTGGATGGTACAGAGGACAGGGTGGCTGAGACTTCTTCTTGGATGGCTTATTCCTGTCACGGCTGATCCTAGATATGACACTTCTATGTTATTGCTGGTGTCACCTAGTTTTATGACTGAGTGTCTTTGTATGAATCCAGCTTATGCTGTACAGCTTTGGCATCATGTTTACTTGCCTTGTGGCCCACACAAGTCTCCCTCCTGCACAGCAACAGGTCCCATCATTCTCAACAAGCAGGTGAGAGAAGGTTCCAGGCAGAGTATGCAGTTTCCAAAACCCACAGGTCCTGCGACAGATCCACTATTCCCCTAGAAGCCTGGGTTGAAACCTAATCCCCAGTACCATGTGCGGGAAAAGGGGACCTGATGAGAGATGACAAGACCAAGGGGAATCCACTGCAGTGAGCTGAGTAATGCTATGGGATTAACACTGTGATCACAGGAGTGGGTTCCTTATAAGGAGACAAGTTCACCTCCCTCTCACATCTTACATTCTCTCCCTCTTTCTCTCTTATTCCCTTCCTCAGTCTTCCCCATGAATGACACAGCAACATGACATCAAGCTTGGACTTCCTGGCCTCCAGAGCAGTGAGAAGCACATTTTAGCTTATTATCAATTCCACCATCTGTAACATTCATTACAGGAACAGAAAACAAACCAAGATCAGACCCACTGGAGTTCTTCCTTCTTGTATAGTGTGAGGAATGGTTTGTCTGTGCCTTGAGGGATGCCCAGGACATGCCTGATGACACCAGACTTCCCTGACTCGTGGCCTCCCCAAGCCCTGCAGGTCTGTCTCCCACTCCCAGATGGAGTGTGTCTCTGTTGCCAGAGACCACTTCCTTTTATCCACCCTGTTGACAGGATGTCCATCAGTTCAACAAACCCATGGGACTCCCTACCAGTTGTCCTGACAGTTCTAGAGCTCTTGGGCTGGACTGTGCTGATGACAGTGACACAAGACCTGATCTGTGTGTTGACCTCATCCCTGGGGAGGCCAGGCTTCGTCTGCACAGCTTCCTGATAAGGAACAACCAGGAGAAGCTACATGCTTGAAGCCCTGTTGATCCATATGACAGAGTCACAGCATCACCACAGCACCACCATCTTCCACTGTTCCCCTCCATGGCTCATTGTGCTTTGGAAGGCTCCAGGTGGAGAGTTAAAACAGTAAGGGCACAGGGATCACTCTACCTGCATTCTCTGGGCTGTGTAAGGTGGTTCTCTCTGTGGCATTCCTCCCCTTGGTGCTGTCACAGCTGTGTTGGAGATGGGGAACAGCAGAGGCCCCCACTTGGTTGTCCCCAGGAGGACTTTATACCTCACAGCTCAAGAACAATGTTAGATCTTCCCAGGATGTCCCTGGGAGAGGTCCCTGGGGTGAGTGTATGGCTGATACAGAATCATATGACTCAGATCTGTGCCGGGACTATAATACCTGGTCCCTGGCCCCTCACTCCAAACTTGGCCCTGACGACCTTCCCTCTTACCAGTTTCAGCTCCAAGAACTTCCTGTTCTTCTCACACAAGCCCTGAGAGGATCAAGTAGTCACCACCATCCATGGTGGCAGTGGTGACTCCAGGTCCTTACCCTTGGAGACCCAGCCCCTCCTTCTGTCACTGACTTGGCTCAGATCCAGAAACTGGGTGAAGGATCACATTTGCTCTCTTTCCTTTGTCTTGTTATTTTTAACTAAACTCCTTTCTCCCTAGCCATCCCTCTTTAGTTTTCTTTTTATTTGATAGCTCAGATAATACCCTTGTTACTGCCCAGCTCACCCTCCTTTACTCAGGATATCCTTGCTTCTAACACTGGAAGTCGCTGTCCTAGATAAGCTGACACCAGTGGCCACCCTGTGCTCAGAATGTCACGTTCGGTGAACCATATCCATAAATCCATGGGCCGGGCCAGCACCACTCTGCCCTTGCTGCTCATTACCATCCTTGCGTCCACCAGCTCCTGGCAGGTATTAGTCACTGGGGCCCTTGTTCTTTTCTAGGATGTGACTGTTATTGGGGAGCCCAGTTTTACAACCTCATCTCTTCCAGCCAGGCTCCTTCTGCAGAGTGCCTGCCACCACCAGCTCCTCCCTGATGCGAGGGCCCTCTCCTGCTGCTTTGGTGACCGGGCCCCGCTGGGGGCCTGTCATTAGCAGAACTGCCAGCCTCTGCAGCAGATCCTCTCCAGCAGGCTGGCCTCTTGGTATCTTTTTCTTTCTCTTGCCATCTCCCATGGTAAATTGGGCTTTTCTATTTCAAACAGTATCAGCCACACCTTCTTTCAAGCTTTCTGAAGCTCCCGGAGCAGTATTTCCATCCTTATTCAGCTCCTTGCCAGGGTCTGAAGTCCTCCTGGGAGAGTGTCCCACAGTGGTAAGGCCTCTCACTCAGGGTCCATGCCCATCTCAACCCAGCACCCAGCATCCACTGCTGGCCCTTGTCCATGCTAGCAGCGGGTCCCACACCTCCCCCATACAACCTCTCCCTCCCCAAGAAGACACAGCACCTGCCTGGCTGCTCCATGACATGGCCTGGCCCTGGTTTTGTCCAGTGATTGGTGAGGAAGAGGGGAAAGATCCAGCGTATTGTCTCATGTGACAGAGGACTTGTGACTTTAGTTTTCCAAGACAGAGGATGGGGGAATCCAGCTTGCAAAGTGAGCAAGGTCGCTAATACAACACCCTGGCCCAAGGCCCTGGGCCTTGCTCCTTCTCAAACAGAGCCACAAAGTTGGTGGTTCACCCAGCTCACCCAGACTACTCTCTTGCCAGCTCACCCAGGGCTCAGCGTCCCCGGAACACCAGCTTCTACCTGAGTCTATCTTTCATACCTCAGCTTTCTCTTTTCTCCAGCTGCTAGAGGAAGAAACTCTCTTGTAGCCTAGGAGGCCTGTGACTTTCACACTTTGCCTCAAATTGGTAATGAATCTCCCACAGCCTTTTATTGTTTGTTTTTCCTACTCCATCCATTGCATTCGGCAAGAGCTATACAATTTCATTGTCCTTATAATTACTAATTTACCTGACCCACTCCACCTCCTGGAATACACAGGCTGCCCTGCTTCCCCTTCCATCCTAGCCAGTTTCTCTACCAGGAAGAAGTCTGTATCATGGCACCCCTCATGGCCACCCCTCAGCCCTCAGCCACTTCCATGCCCCATAATCCCAGCTGCAATAGGTTTCTGCAGACTCTCCTGACCCCAGTCATCTGTGGGCAGGTTCCCTGGTCCTGCCCCAAGGTCTTGGCTGCAGGAAGTTTATTTGGGGGTGGCCCAGGATCCGAACCGCAGACCCACATGGGGGTAGTAAGAGCCAGGGGCTCGGCAGGAGGAGAGATGAACCCAGACAGCTGCGCCAGAGGCTCAGCCGCGCCCCAGGGATTGCAGAGGGGCTTTGAAGTGCTCTCAGCACCTGCGGTACAAGTGGGCAGAGAAGCTGGGAGAGGAGCAAAGGCGTGGAAAGAGAAGGCCCCGGGACCTGGCACCCGCTCTGCGCACCGACGGACAGTCCTGTGCGCTCGGCAGTGAAGCTTTGTGGGGCTGCAGGGGTGGTCTCCGCAGGAAGTCAAACCTTGCCTGGGTCAAGGGAGGAGCTCTGAGGCCTCCGGCTCCCCGGAGATGGGGTAGGGGGCAAACTGCACAGGGATGAGCTTTCTGTTCCCACGTGGATGAACAGAGACGGTGCTGCGCTCTCACCCGCGCATCCACAAGAGACAAAACCCAACCGACTTTATGAATGTTCCCTTCCAGCAGGGACCTCTGCAGCCTCATGGGCAGTCACTGCCTGCACAGTTCTAAGGAGGAACTTTAGGATCCCTGCCCCAAGCCTTCTCCAAGGAACTGCGCTCCTGCTCCGTGTCCTGGGTCTCCTGGAGGTTCCCAGTTCTAGTCTGGACATTGGGAACCACAAGGTTGGCGGATCTGACGCCTGTCTACGCCAAGCGGTGGTCACATGGTCACGTGGTGGCGAACATGCGCAGTTCCCCAGAAGAGCTCGAGGGCTCCCAGCTGCCACCGCGTGTCCCTCCGCCTGGCGCACGCATCCCCCAGCACTGTGACCGAACGGGTGCACGGTCCCTCTGTGTGTACACAGACACGCACACATGCGCTTCCCTACACAAATATACATTTCAGATTTACTGTTCTGGAAAGACTGGTGAATAATGTAAATGATGAGAGCCCGCGTCTGGCAGGAGATATTGTTGGGGCGGCCTCATTGACATGCAGCCCAGCGTGCGCGCCGGGTAGGACGCGCGCCGTATGAATTATGGATTCGGGGCTTTAGCGCTCACACTACACATGAATGTTTGATAAAGATTGTTTCCAATATTATATTTTTGTCAAAATGCTCATCTAAAATTCCTTCAAAAATGCTTTCCGGTAATTATACGCTGACTTCTCGAGAGGCAGAGCAGGGGTGGGGGGAGTGGCCCTCGGTGAGGTCACTGCGCGCGCGCGCGCGCGCGCGCGCGCGCGCGTGTGTGTGTGTGTGTGTGTGTGTTTGCTGTATTATGTTTCTCACCCGAGTGTCTGTGCTAAAGAGGAGCGGGGGCCTGACGACATTGGCCACTGTGTTCTCCATCCTCTGCTTGCTCACTACAGAGGTCAGTGGGGTGGGGTCTCCCCCCAACACTGGCCAATAAGCAGGAGTTCGCCGTTCCTTGGTTGGATTTATTTATTTTTTAACTTATTTTTGTGTGAGTGTGTGTGTTTGTGTATTTAGCACAGCGTCTACAGGGTCTCACTATGTAGATCAGACTCAGAGTGATCCTTCTGTTTTTCGGCCTTCCAAATGCTGAGATTACAGGCGCTCGCCACCACGCCCAGTCTCAGTCACTCTGTAGACCGCTGAGTTATGTGGCCGCCCCCCTCGGATGGTCTTAGACCCAGAGCTGGCTCGTTGGGTATGTGGCCTTGACCTCACCTCCTACAACTGCACAGCCTGTCAAGCTTCTGTCCAGGAGCAGTTATGGGGTCCCGGCTTGTCACCACCATGCTGTGCCACCCAGGAAGGGGTGCTTCTCGCTCTCTCTCTCGCTCTCTCTCTCTCTCTCTCCCCCCCTTCCTTGTCCCACCCTTTCTCTGTACTGGAGATTGAACCTAAGGTTTTCTTTACTGAGCTACTTCATATATATATATATATATATATATATATATATATATATGCTTTTAATTTTAAGACTGAGTCTCTCTAGCTCACTACGTTGCCCAGGCTGGGCTTGAACTTGTGATCCTCCTGCCTTAGCCTCCCAGAACGGTGAGATTACAGGTGTGTGCCACCATGCCCAGCTGGCTGATCCTCTCTTACAGCAGAAACAGCAAATGTCCATGCACAGGCTGCTGCAGTCACAGCAGACTTCACTGACTGGCTGTGTCACCCTCCCGGGTGGCACCGGTGTCTTTCTGAGCAAAGGCTCTGGGCAATCATGGTCAACAAGATGGAGACGGTAGCAAATGCGATCCCTGAAGATAAGGATTCCAGTGACACAACACAACCCCTGTCTCATTCCCAACTCCCTTCCCAGCTCACTTGTCCCCATTTCATGCCTTTGTCCCTGCATCTCCTTCTGTCTAGCATGTTCTTCTTCCCCCATCTTCTTGACAAACTCCTACTCATGCATCAACACCTCTCTACTCTTTGGTGCCTTCCTTTCCTCAATGGTCTTGCTGCAGAGAGACAGAGAGAGAGAGAGAGAGAGAGAGAGAGAGAGAGAGAGAGGATGGGTCTCTATGTCCACTGGGTCCCAGCACAAAAGAAACCAAGGCCTTGTGTATGAGGTGGCATGTCCTTCACAGAGCCCCATGCAGAGACAGGATATTCAGAACACAGAGAGGGAAAAGGACCCCTTAGCTGCCTCAGTAAAGGGGTAAAAAATCACTGTGCATCTGTCCCATGACTGCTCAAGTTGGAGAAACCAAGACAGGCGAGCACCTGGAGTGGCCAACTCACTCCACCTTTCCAAGGATCCTCTTCTCTCTGTGGCCACCTCTGAGCCCCAACCCCACCCAGTGTTCCCTGTCATCTCCCTCTCTCCAACACCCTACCCCAGGAGCAGCCCAAGGAGTCCTGTCCCACACATCTCGAGTCCTTCTGCTTCCCTGTGGCCTGCAGTCCCACCCCTCTGAGCTTCAGGCCACTGTCTTATCGTCAAGGTCAGTGCCTAGCAAGGTCCCCCACAGCCTCCTAGCCTCTTTCCCTGGGACCAGATGGCCAGGGGCTCTTCCCAAGTTCACCTTCTCACTCCTGCAGAGGGCCTGCTACATGTCTCCATCACTCTTAGAAGACTCAAAGTTACTTTTGGAGGAAGTGGGCGGCAGCCAGGCCACAGTACTGAGCCCCTCAAGGGCAGCGGGGCCTCTGCTGCCAGAGGAGGTACCAGACACAGCCACCATGGTGCTGACTTACCAGCTGGGGCAAGAGGTCCCCTCTGCAGTATCTCCCCAGCACTTACCCTGAGGCCTTTGTGTTGCTGTTTTCCTCGCCACCTGATACAGAAGTGAGCTCAAACATAGGTGTTCAAAAAAGTGTGTCTCGCTCTGTGGTTGATGAAGAAATGCAGCACAGGGACCCATTGGGAAGTGGGACTGTCCCGAGCAAGGTAGTGCACGTAACCCCTATTCCCACCCCAAGAAGCGACATAAGCCACAGCTGTAGCTGCCACGGCCACACATCCCAGCCCCAGAGAGCCACCACGCAGACTGTGCCCACGTCCACAGGACTCAGATGAGGCTTGCAGTCCTGACCTGAGCTCCTCCAGGAAGGCAGGGAGCAGCACCCCGCAAGGGAGCCCTGTAGGAAGCCTCGCTGTGCCTGCTGTGGAGTTTGTGGGTAACTGAGGTTCTCTTACATGTTTTCTGCAAATACCACTGCAATGCAGCCAAGCACTTTGCTAGGGACAGGGCACCAGGATTCAGGAGGCAGCCCTCGCCTCTCCTCAGCCCACACTTTAGTGGGCGGCTATACAGGAAGCAGGCAAGTGCTGAGTGCCTGAAAGAGGCTGATCACACATCTGGAGTCACAAAGTCTGGGGCACCCTGCCAACAGCAGGGTTGGCGTGGGGGCCAGTAGGAGAAGGGGCAGCGGGACTGGGTCCTGAAGGATGAATAGGAGTTCAGAGAGTTGGGACTGAGTGAGTGGGAAACATGTCCGCATCAGGAAAGCAGGTCCAACATTCTGGGGCTGGATATTGAAGAACGTGCAGGCAGCCTCGCGGGCCACAGCAGAGAACAGAAGGGTCTGTGTGCTGAGATCAACAGCCTGGGCCTTGCCCCAGGTCTCCTTCAGCCCTCACATCTTCCTCACCACTGCTTCTCATCTGGACTACTTCAAGATGATGTCTCTGGCCTGCTCTCCTCCCTGAACGTGCCTGCTGTGCCCTGCGGGGAGGTGGCATTGCTCCACTGCTACAGTCTTGGTGGCTTTGCTGGCCAGCAGAACTCAGTGCAAGGGAAGCCTCGCCAGAGCAGGGCTGGGCCTGAGGAGAGCAGGGAGTGTCTCTCGCCTCCATGGCACCTTGGTTCTGGGGGATGCAAGCTCCGCCTGCAAAGCAAGAGCAGACTTGGTCACAAGGTGAGAAGACGGCTACAACAGCTCCGGGTGTCATCTTCTAACTCCAAGTGGGAAGGAGGCAGAGAAGTAAACACCTTTCCCAGCCACAGTGACCCCTGTGTAAGCTGAAAGAGACAGGTTTCCCAGAACTGTAGCTAGCAGGTTGAGGCCACCATAATTCTCTTTAGACGTGAGCATGTGGGCACTCTCAGCTGTAAGGAACCAGAGAGCGATGGTGGGATTATCTATCTAAGTGGCTTCAAACAGTGAGATCCTTTAAACCAATACCTCAAACAAAATTGGGGTTCATTTAACCAAGGAAGGGGACCAGACATCCACGTTCTTATCAATGAGCTCCTCAATGCTATTTGGGGTGCTCATTCCCACTGAGCATACTTGGCTTTGAGCATGCTCAGTCTTTTTGTAATGTGTGTGTGTGGGAGGGGTCTTTTTGAGACAGGGTCTTGCTATGCAGTTCAGGCTGGCCTTGAGCTGACTTTGTAGCCTAGGCTGATCTCGAACTGACAACAATCCTCCTGCCTCAGCCTCCTGAGTACTGGGATTACAGGCTTGTGCCACCACACCTGGCTTAACCCAGTCATTTTTATCACTGAGTAATATTTCATCCTACGGCTCTATCCCGATCTGTCCACCCATTCACCCCTTGATGCACACTTGCACATTTTAACTGTTACAACTAAAGCAGCTATGACCCTCCCTGCCCGATGGTGGACCACACGAGAGGCGTATGCTCTTTCAACCAGCAGATGGCTTCCCATCGCGGCCAGTAGCACAGTGTAAGAGCTCCAGCTCCTCCATGGCCTTGCCACCATGTGATAGGGCTGTTCCTCCCAGCTCCAAGCTCCCTTGAGGGCTTGGGTCCAGGCTGCCACTAAAGAAATCCTCTGAGGTCCAGTGTGGGAAACACTGCAAAATAGAAAACAGAACTGAGATACTTGGAAAAATTGCCGGCCACAGTGCTTCTGCACGTCTCCGCCTGCTCGTTCCCAGCTGTAACACAGGATGGTTCCTCCCTTCACCCTGTCTCATAAATGAGGAAATAGGGGCTCACACAGGCCTGGGTCACTCTGTGAAGCTGTCGCTGATCTGTACACCTCTATGTCCTGGCTTTTCTACTTTCCTTTCTGGAGCTTAAACCCATTCCTCTCTCCATCTCCAGAGATAGCTTCCTTTCAAGAAGGTGAAAGGCAGATGGCTTTTGCTGGGTGGTATTTATTTGTTGGTGTGGGAATTAAACCCAGGTCCTCACACATGCTAAGCATGAATTATATCCTGAGCAATACCTCCAGCCCCAGAGGGCCTTCAGAACCTGGCAAAGGAAGGCGAGGCAGCCTGCCATAGGAGGTACCCCCAAAACGGGCAATAAAACTATACCAAGGTAGAGGTTAAAGGCAGCAGCTTCCCAAAGCAGATAGATCTTCAGCTATTTTTTTTAAGTGAGGAGGAAGGTTGAGGAAGGAATCCCAAATAGAAACCATATGGAAAATTCCAAGACACAGAACATCATAAGATATTTAGAGAACTTCATGTGACTTGGTGATCAGAGTCGAGGTACAAGCAGGCAGGAGGTGACCCTGGGAGAGGGTACCAAGACTCATGGCATGAAGGGGAGGGCAGAGCCAGCGTGCTGGCCCTGGACCCTAAATGTGACAGGAAGCCACTGAGTCCAGCCTGAGGCTCAGGCATTCCCTGGGGAGATGCATAAGGAGGGCTCAGAGAGCAGGGCAGCTTGGAGGGGCTGCTTCGAGTGTCATGCGGGGATGATAAGGGCTACAGCAAGGGGACACCCAGGAGGCCATGTTGGGTCAACAGGAATGATACTGAGGAGTCAGAACAGAGACGGTCACCTGAGCCACTGCGTAGAAGACATCAACAAGGACCGGGTGCAGCAGAGCATGTGATAGGCATGGGGTCGGCAGCGGACAGAGATGTGTTCTCCAGAAGAGCTGGGAGGAAAGGGGCAGAGTGCTAAGGGGTGCCACAGGGCAGAGGGGCAGGGGAGGAAGACTTGCAGGAAGGAAATGATGATAGAAACCAGCTGGTGTTGTGGGAGGTCAGGGGTGCCAAGCACAGCCGACTGTCCCCACCTGTGTCCTTGGCCTCAAGGAGGGTCAGGGTGGCCACACCAGAAGCCGTTCCTGTGGAGTCCTGAAACGGGCTGTCAGTGATACGGGACCTGGGAAAATGCTCTCAGGAAGCCTTAGGGATGAAAGACTCCCAGGACATGTGGGACTTGGAGGTCCTCAAGACGGAAGCTGGAGAGCGTGAGGAGATGTTAGGAAGGGCACACAGGGAAGGGTAGGGCTGGTAAGAACAGGACACGGAGGAGCAAGCCCCAAGCAAGTTCCCGAGGAAGGAGGGAAAGGGAGGCTGGAAGCAGAGGTGGGGGCTCCACGTGCGGAAGAAGGCAGTGCGGGGAGGGAATAAGCAGGCCTGGGCTTGCTCCATGTACTTTTAGGGCTTGGAAAAAAAAACAAACAAACAAAAAAAAACGTCAAGAAATAGCAAAGAGGGGCCACTAGTTAAGTTAATCAGGAGAGAAAGGCACAAATATGCCTGTTTAGAAATGAAAAGGGAAATAAACACAGAGAGCAGAAATTAAAGGAATTATAATAGATTACTCAGTGCTTCAAAATAAATCTAAACACATGAACAAAGTGGGTGATTTTCACAGAAAACATAAATAATGAAAACATATCCGAGAATAGAAATCTAAAGAGTCCAGTTCTGGGGGAAAAAATTGGGAGCGGTGTGAGGGAGCCACTGTGGGTTAAAGCAGCAGCCTTTGGCAGCCTTGCAGGTAAAAACTCATCAAATCCGCCACACGTACAGGACTGCAGCGTCATTTAAACTCCTGCAAACGCTGCAGGGTGTGGACGGAGCCTCTGAAGCTAAGATCCAAGTAGAACTACACAGGAAAAGAAAACATGGCAGAAAATGAGTATGCTACGGCTGCCTCTGCACCTGCGGAGGAGCGCCGTCTGCGAAGCCCACGAGGGACCGATCACAAGCACAAAACGCATCGCTTGAGGCCCCTCCTCCTCACTGGGCCACAACACACCCACGACTCGAAGGAGCCAAGGTGTGTCTCAGCTCAGGCTGCAAAGGCTTCAGGCCATGGTGGGCTAGTTCCAAGGCAGGGTGGCCTGGTGGAGGGGCCTGGCGCAGGGGAACTGCTCACAGCACGGCGGACAGAAAGCGGAGGGAAAGGGAGCAACTGGGGAAGCCGTGGCCTTTTAGGCCGCACCCCCAGCGACCCTCTTCTGATCAGACCCTCTCCCCAGCAGGAGCTATAATCCCCATAAGCCCTCCAAAAGCCCCACCTATGAGCTTAGGAGGGGCACCTAGATATAAACCAGAGCAACAGTGGAGCCACGCAGCCTCCCGACCGTCTCGGGCTCCGCGGCGCAGCATATTGTAGAGTACTGGTAGTTTCTACTGTTATCGTGGGGCTGAATTGTGGTTGCACCTGCCACTCCTGCCCCACATGGAGAAAGAGAGAACATGTTCCACCCACTGCTACCCCAGGAAAGGGAAACCCCCAAAATTCAGAGTGCAGTGTCCTCTCAATGCTTCTCACTTTTGCAATTTGGTGAAGTCAAAAACCCAAAAGTTGAACCACTGAAAACTGGACAGGTTTTATACTATCTATAAGAAAACAAATGCAAAAATCCTAAGTAAAATATTTGTAGGTAGAACATATGTGTATTGGGGGAGTATGTGTGAGTTGTACTGGACTTTGAACCCAAGACCTTCAGCCAGAGCTAAGCCCCGGCACCTTTCTCTTTTCTATTTTGACACAGGGTCTCTGGGCTTGAACGTGTCATCTTCCTGCCTCAGCCTCCCAGAGTGCTGGAATTGCAAGCATGTTCCACCAACCCTGGCTAGAGCACTTAGTTATTTTAAAGTGGCAATATGTCTCCACCTATGGGGATTATTCCATATAATGCATTATATTTAAAAATAAAAAAACAGACATTTACCCCCAAATACTGAAAGATTAGTTAATAACAATTCAACCTATAGTTTCTGGGTTAGAAGCTCTTAATAAAATAGGGCCATGCCAACTGAGGTATGTCTTTCATCATGGAAGCCAAAGCTCAGAAACATTTCGAACAACAAACCAGCAAAGCTGCTCCCAGTGGAGTGGGGAGTGAGGATGCACACTGTAGGGCAAGCGTCCTGGGCGGGGCTCCGCTCCTCCCTGTAACCATGTGGCTCACAAATCACTTGGCTGTTTCTTGTCTAGAGACAGGGCAGCTCTCCAGCCCCACTGACATGGAGCTTGGGCCAGTGGCAGGTGGCAGTGGCAGGTGGAAAGTGGGTAGGGAGGATGGAGTGCCAACTCTGAGCCTAGGATTTAAGGAGAGTCATGTGCTTCTCCCACTCTTGCATCTGTCCAGGGCTTGGAGAACAACGGCCATGGTTTCTTGCCAGTCCAGCAAGGATAAGGAGTACAAGAAATAGATCTGAGGGCTGGTGAGATAGCTCAATAGACTAAGTGCCTGCTTAGTCAAGCACAGGGACCGGGGTTCGATCCTCAGCACCACATGCCATACCAGCCCCATCCCCGGGTTCACGGAGCCAGCCACCAAGACCAACCATGGTGGCACACGCCTGTAATCCCTGGGATTACAACACTGTGGAGGCTGAAAACAGGAGGATCACTGTGAGTCTGAGCTGCATAATGAGACCCCGTACCAAATACATGAAATGAAAAAGAAAAAGAGAGAGAATAAATTTAGCAGGTGTGACATTAAAATGACAACGGGAGAGTCCCACTTATTAACCATCTCACTGTATACTTTTAGAGTACAACAGAAAACCCCAGTTTAGAAACACTGTAAGAAATGCTTTAAAAAGTTCAGTAAGAATTACTTTATATAAAAATCAATAGCTTTCCTACATAAAACCATAACAAATTAGAAAAGATCCCATTTGTAGTAATAATAAAAAAGACAAAATACCTAGAAGTATATTTGACACAAACTGCCCTTGATCTGAAAGCAAAAATTTTTAAACTGTTAGAGGACATGAAATAAGACTTCAATAAATAAAAGCTGCATCCTGTTCTTGGGTTGGGGAATCACATCGTAAGGATTCCAGTTCTCTCTACGTTAATCTAGATTAGTGTGATCTGAAAATACCAATGGGATTTTTGGACTATGCCTGTCGCTCCTATATATAAGAAGAGCTGAGAAATTTCTGAAAAGGAGAACTCCACTATAGCTAGATGCGAAGACAGTGTGAGCTCAGTAGCTAGAAAGAAAGTCGTGCATCGGAACAGGCAGAGTTTATAATAGATGCTTGTCGTGATCGAAGTCACCCCATGTCCTTTGAATACTTGCTA
>NDGM011027066.1:0-12783 GCA_002564305.1 Octomys mimax
GTATTATAATTTCAAGTCAGGAATTGTAATGCCTCCTGCCTTGTCTTTATTGCCCAGAATTGAGCTATTTTCTTAATTATGTGAGATATGTAGTTCTTTATGACTTACAGTTTTTCTTACATCCTCTTTATAATTTATTACAAAAAACTTATAAAAGAAGTAGAACTATAAATCACAGGTGAGCATAATGAGTCCAGCCAGACTTTACTTAATTAGCAAAACATAGAGATAGAGTCTCACCATGGCAGATGACTCCTAAAATTTCTCTGCTTTTCAGGTAGAAATTATTTCATTTAAATGATCATTTTCAAACAACTTTGTACACTAAATGAGTTCTTTATAAATTGTAGTGAGGAGACCTTTGTCTGAGTACTTGTCATGATTTTTTCATGACATGGTAATTTTTCAAGTGCAGATTTTTCTAAATATACATAATTATATGAGCCTCAAAAATGTAACTTCTTTCTGAAATTCCTTAAGCATGAACTCAGATATTCTCATCTACCTCAATTCCCCATTAATTTTCTTCTGTGTAGAGTGCCTGAGTTCTCTAAGAAGTCAGAATCAAATCCTTTAGCGCAGTGTTATACTTTGCCTTCTACGTTTTGTTAGCTTTGATGCTACTCATTTACTGAAATATATTGAAAAGCAGAAGCATAAAGGGAGGGAAAAAATCAAGAACTGACTCTCTTCTGAAGCATCAACCCATATCTCCTCTACTTCTAAGTATTTTCTTGTTGTCATTCATACCTTGTGATGTCACTTTTTTCCCAGCTGATGCTTGATTAATTCTACACTATTTACTGGTTGCCTATATATGACATTTGACATCTCATTGATTTTACAAGATAATGTAAGCAAAACAAGTATCTTCTAAGTTTGTCATTAGAAATCAAACATAGTGTACATAATTATTAAAATAATTTATTTTACATTTTGCCTTTCACTGTTTAGACATTTATCCTTCTAAAGGCCCCAATATGATAGAATTATCTTCTGTGGAAAGTCACACCCTTTGCATCTATTAGCTCAAACTTCATTTGTATGAAGAAGAATTAAGTTTTTGTCTACTCAAGTTCACTTTATGTAGGAACAGCAAGAGTCAGAAACGATTTCCACTTATTAATGCCTTTTCAGAATACTGTACTAAGTAGGTTTGTACCATCTTTCAAAGGTGACCAGTAGGAAGTTGCTGAAATTGTCCTATCTTTGGGTAGTGGAAAATGATGCATGTTGGTTTCTATATCCTTTTGACTGAGATTCATAATGTGAAGATATATAAGGTTCATTTTATATACTTTATGATGGAGACTTACATTTGATATACATGATAGAGTCATTTGTTTTGTTTTGTTTTTTAAACTGTAGCTATTTGAGTGAACTTCCTAAGATTGCTGCATGCAGAATCTATGTCATTGTATTTTCTGCTTAAAACTTCCTCTTAAAACCTAGTATAATAGGGCCAGCCTTATAGCTTAAAGGCCAGCCTGATAGCTCAGCAGACTAAAGCCCGTGCTTAGGCAGAGCACAGTGCCTCCACCGCCCCCCAGGCATGCTGAGACAGTAATTGAGACTGGGCGTGGTGACACACACCTGTAATCCCAGTACTTGGGAGGCTAAAAACAGGAGAATCACTATGAGTCTGATCTATGTAGTGAGACCCTATGGATCTTGTACACCCTGTCCTAAATACAGAAAGAAAAACAGCTAGTGTAATCATCACAAATTCAATCTTCCCATCATAACTTAGCAGTCAGCCCCTCTCCTCACCCCACACCAGGTTTTCAAATATTTTTATTCAAGGATTTCCAATATACTAGAAATTTCTAGTACAATATATCTAATATTCTCTTAATCCTCAGTCCCATTTCCTGCTTTTGGAGCAGATAGCGCTAGACTCAGGCAAGAAAAGTAGTTCTATGTTTTAACTACTCCATCAACTTTCTCGCACTTACCTTCTGATTTTGCCTCAAATGTTCTCTGTTTTAATAGATACTGAAATTAGACTTCTTGTGTTCAGCCATTTAAAAATAAATGCAGAAGTTCTTCAACTATGTAGTTTTGTGTGCTTTCATTCAAGAGTCTTCAAACTTCTTAAACCCAATTTTGCTTTTAATGTGTTTGTTAGACTCTCATTAAATTTATTTCATTATTTACTAAGATAACCAGCAGTTTATAAAACACTGCTATCACTCTTAAACTGTCCCACAGTATGTGGATAAATACTGACTTGTCAGTAAACAACCTGCTCAGGACTAGAAAACCAGTATCCATTTTCATTAGGGCAAAATGGATGCTGTTCTTGGGGTAGAAGGTACCAACCTTTCCATCATCCATGTGATCTTGTTATCAACGAAAACCACAATTAATACTTCTTCCGTCTTGTATCTTTGGGAATAATAAAGCCAGATTCTCTTGAGGATTTCATTGCAGGGCAGATATTAAATGGAACTTTCTCCTGAGGCAATAAGGCAGTGTTGTTAATTTAATCTCCTAATTAAGTAACTCAAACTCACTTTTAACTTACATATTAAGCTGTTAATTTTAATCTTTATACTGAAACATTCCCTTAGGTTTAAGACAGAATCATTTAAAATTTATCTGTCAAATATGTTTCTTTTCTTAGGTTTATCTTGATGACATTAAATAAATAGTTTGAACTTTTCAACTTTTCCAGCAATTGTGTTGAGTTGACATGGCTGATCCAACATCTGTGCTTCTATGTGTTATGTATACCAGGGACCTTAATGTGACTTGGTTGTCACTGAGTGCAACTAAATGTAAGCAGAGAAAATGCTCCAGAAATTTAAAAGGATTTTAAAAATATATCTTCAGGAATTACTGTTCAATCTATCCATCCCCATTCACCCATCTACATGTTTCAGTGTGTCCTCTTAAAATGTGCATGTATACTGATCTGATACAATGTTGCCAACCAGATGATTTCATGTGATAGATAATTGTTAGAAGCAGAAGGAAAGAATTAGCATAAAACTAAGTACTACTATTTGGAGATTTATCCTTGTACTTTTTAAATCATCTCTCTTTCTTGGTACTGGGAATCGAACTTTGGATCCTGTGCTTGCCAAGCAGGCACTGTGCCACTGAGCTATATCTCTGGTCCTATTTATTTCTTAAGTTGAATTTCCCATGTTTTTTATTTCTACTTTTTCTTTGCATATGGACGTATGAACTTTTCCAAGAAAACGGTTTTGCTTTGAAGATATTTTATTTCCTCTCATAAATGATTCTTCTGTTCCACTGTTACATTTTAAACCACTATAATACCCTAATAGGATCTAGCCCCTCCTTGGCTTATCTGTGTCTTAGAAAATTTCTCCAAAGCCAGTCTTGGAAAATTGGATTTGGAAGTTTGAAAGCTCAAAATACTGAAAACTAAGATCTTTTCTGTGAATCAGGCACTCATGTAAGAATAAGTTTGTGACTAAACTGTAGTCATCTACAATGACAATTTCTTAACATGCTTGAAGGGTGCATTAGAAATTCTAAGACATTTCTACTTGTATTCTATAGTAACCAGATACCTTTTAAAACAAGAATAATAATTGTGGTCCTGAGTCTGATCCCCCTTACATGCAGTACATATGTGTACATTATACATTTATATTTTGACATGCATATATGGTATATATACACTTATAAATATCAATGATAAATAAGATTCAGTTTGTCAGTCTTAAACAGCAATAGTAAATTTAAAATTTTAGCTCTATAAAATAAATGAAGGGTTTGAAATTCAATCAGTAATATTTTATGTTGAGACAAATGTACTTGGCTTTTTTTGAGAATTATACCGTCTGCTGTGGTTTACATAAGAAATTGGGCAAAATCCTCTTCGTTTTCAACTTTGGCTTTACAATACACATTGCAATCAAGGTTTTCAGATAATTTACTAGGTGAAAAATTATAAACTAGAACAGATTCAGTGGTATCTTTATTCACTCTGAGACTCAGATAAAATTTTCCTAAGTGGCAGAAAGAAGGGTGAATGTATCAGCATGCTGAAATTTGTGCAGAAAACCACCTTCGCTATCATAACTCTCAGTGTGTTGCACTTCTCAGGGTAAATGATCTTTATTATGTACATGCTTGTGAAATGTGTCCTTTTAAACCTAGCTCTATATTACACGTGTACATTCCCTCAAATCTTAATCACAGTCCTATACTTGTACAACATTTGGAGGCTACAACAATTCAGAAAATGTGGCACAAGAATGTGCTACACATTGGATTACTGATCACATTTATCGTTGTGTGGAGAAATACATTGGTTCTAGAGCTGGGGGCCTTTTAGGACAAATAGGACACCAAATAGTATTCGAGTGGAATAAGACATGCTCACACGCACACAGAGGCACAAATGATACAGAAAGGCACAGCTTCTACAAAATTATGCTGCCATTTATGAATCTCATGATGTATTTTTTTCTAGACTGTTGATTTGAAACCTATTCTACTCTCAGATTTATAAAAAAAATTAAAAATTTTAATCAAGAAAGCAGCCTTTTATTTTAATAACCTAAATGTCATACACTTTTAAGTTAGGTTTTTTGTGATACAACATTTAAATTAGAAGACTAATTTCTTTTTTTTTTTTTAAGAGTAGAATATATTTATTGGGGGAAAGAAAGCTTCTGTACAAGAGAAGGACAGAACCGGGGCCCAAGAGGTTGTCTTCAGGAAGCTATCTCTTCCAGGGACTTTTTTAAAGTAAAACCATGCGGTGAAGAGTGTCCAAGGTGGAGGAGAACATGGGAACTCCCTTAGGTGGGCATGAGGTGGGACAAAACTATCGCCAACCTAAGAATGGGCATCAGCGATTGATATTCTAAATATATATCAATCAACTTGAAAGAGCTCAAATGAGTCACTAACCCAACCCCAACTGGAAGAGGCCCTGTCATGTAATCATGCTTCCTTGCTAAGTGACTCACTTCCCCATTTGGTACTGGATTTAGTCAATTTTACCTGAGCAATAGTGCTTATAATTTGATTGGTTGGCTATCAAAGACTAATTTCTTAAGTTTCCTGATTAAAAACATGTTTTATATGTAGTACAAACATTTACTTTTCTTTTTTTCTTCAACTTTAGGAAACCAGTTGAAAATTTTAGAATTAGACTTCGGAGCGGTACAGTATATTTTTGGACTATTACGAATCTATTGAAATCTCCAACCTGCTAGGAAAGATAGAATCTCTTCCAGCTTGTGATTTAATATATGATTTATATGGACTCAAGTCTGTCTTCGAAACATATTTAGTATTTTCTGAACTAAGCTTCTGTTCTGTGCCAGGCAGGTTTCTAACTGTGTGTGTTCAGTCCACTGATTGACTGACCGAGAGCCAAATTATTCTCACTAACACATACTCGCTTCCTAGCTACTACAGAAAGATGGACTCCAGGGCCAAAATTGGACCCTTACTAACAAAGCTTTCTTTCTGCCAATAGCAGTGCTTACACAGTGAATGAAAATTCAGTGACCTATATTCTTCCATTTAAATCCTTGGAAATTTAAATTAAAACTTTGTCAACAGTAATTCTAAACATACTGAGGCAAAAAGAGCGTTCTATGCAATCGGGCAGCACTAAATGTAATTCATAACTATCAAAAATCCGTTTTCTCTGCATAACTTTTAAGAACACTCCTGATGTCTTGAAAATTCCATGCAATTTTCTTTAAAAGTTGGTTTGGAATGCCACTGTGCATCTTGAAGCCCACATACAGTGAGTTAAATTACAGCAATAGCATATTTCTCAAGCACCATATAGTTGCAAATCCTTTATCCTGAAGTATATAGTAAAGGATTTTCTCCTTGAACAGTGAAGAAAGTTGAACTTCGGGGCTGCTTCAATTTAACACATGATGTGCTGCACATTTAAAGCTATAGTTTGTCCTTCCTATTTTTCCTTCTTCATTCATCTCTGCTTCCTGTAAAAGGAATTAAATATGTAATACTTATATGATTACAGTTATTATATGATTATACAACTGTACCCATATTACCACAATTTTCAAAGCATCATTTCCTTGCACTGGCTTATATGAGTACTTATTTTTTCAGTGGGTTAATCTGAATGAAGACTAGAAAGAGGCTATTTGTTTTCTCCATCATTTTCACTTCTTTAAAACATCTTTCAGGGTTAGTTAGGTAGCTCAGCACCTGCTTAGGCAAGCACAGGGGCCCAGATTCACCAGCCTCACTCCCAGGCATGCTGAGCCAGCAATTGAGGCTGGGTGTAGTGGCGCATGCTTGTAATTCTAGCCCTGGGGAGGCTGAAAACAGGAGGATCACTGTGCATTCAAGCTGTGTAGTGAGACTCTGCACAAAACATAAATAAATAAATCCAACAAAGAAACAAGCAAGCAAACAAACCTCTTCTGATCTTCCCCAACTCAGTAAATAATGATAGCATTATGTTATTATTACTAGACCAAAACATGGCTGTAGTAGGTGACTCACTTTTCTTCATACTTGTCACGAATCCATTAACAAGCCAGGTTTACTCTACCCTTCAAATATATTATAAATACAGCTAGATCCACTGATAACCAGACTAACCACTTGAATATATTACCTATTTATTTTCTACCTTTGACTGCCAAATTCATAACTTGTATCTCCTAACTCTGTTAGCATAAAGGATTCTTGAATAAAAGGCTATCAATTTTGTAATCTTTTTAAAGCAAATATTTCTGTTATCTGTTAAGGGTTGGATGAAGAATAAGGATTGGAAACTTCCTAACTAATAATAGTATTGTGGAAAATATCACAGAATAACTAGAAAATTTATAAAAATATTTTGTTTGTTTTTTTGCATCAGGATCTTGATACCCAGTTCAGGCTGGCCTTTAACTCACTATGTACCCCAGGTTGGCCTTGAACTCATGATGAGCCTCCTATTCCAGTACCCAAGTGCTAGAATTACAAAAGTGGGCCACCATGCCCAGATCAAATATTTTTTGCACAAATAAAAAATTTTAAATCATATTTAAAATTAACTTTTCATGCCTTTAGAAATCTATTGTTTTTCTTAGGTTGCATGAAGAACTGAAATATGAAAATTCAGTCGTGTCTTACCTGCCATGAGGTCTTTTTAGACAATGAAACATTGCAGGTCACCCTTGGCACAGTGTACTTTAAAGAATGAAGGACGAGATTCTGCACTGGCACAAGGACGGTGCTAGACTATTTGCTTCTGTAGGACACTGCTGTAGTCTATGCTGCAGTTCATGCAGTAGTCAGAGGCACCTTTGTGCACCTATCATGTGGAGGAAGTCTCTAGTAAAAGTAAAAGAGAGCTATAGCTCATGGATTCCTGCATTTCCATCATTAAAAATCTTCAAGATCCCAGAAGCTACCATCTCATGGAATAATCATGCAGAACTTCATACATCCCAATGACTTGGAAGCATATTGATAAAATGACTGTACTTAAAATAAAATCATAATATAGGTATTTATAATTCAAACAGAATCTACTTACCAGTCAGGGATTATTGTTTCAGTAAGCAGTGTGGCCTAATATACAGTCAACATATTATTTTAGAGTTTCCAGGGGAATAAATCTGAAAAGTTCGCCAGAGGTCAAATTGTAGTTCAGAAAGGGAGAAAGTTTTCTTAGCTCTTTCCCTACTCTACAAACTGTTGAATCATCTTTAGATTTGACCTTAAGTGTTATATTTACCACTATGCATACTGTATTCCCTGCCTCAACTTGCCAACCCCCTTTTTTTTAAAAAAGAAGCAGATGGTTTACTCCTAACATTGAGAGAGTTTGTATGCTATATGACAGGATAACGTTTCTGAAGATCTCCAGTCCAGCTTCTGGTCCAAGCTGAACCAGCTGGACCTGGTCACTGAGACTGATGCCTTACACATACTTCAGACATAGCCACAAGAAAAAATACTTTGCATTTCCATTTTACTTTTGCATGTAGGAGAGAATCTCAACTAATACCAGGCAGCAGAATCAGTAATGTCGCTTGGACCAACTAGAAGTATGACCCACCAACTCCTTCGGCAGATCCTAAAGCCCATGAAGTGAAACTCTATACTAACTACCTCAGGCTTATATAAAGTACAAATCCAATCAGTAGTTATTCCCATGAGGTTGATTTTAGTCCTGAGATTATGAAGAACAGAAGTCCTCAAGTTATCTTTTCAGACTGGGATACTCTCTCACAGTGTAACTGGGTACTTTTTTCCTCTTCCCCCACCTGCTCCTGGTTCTATCCCTCTACTCCACCATCAGGGTTCTGTGTGTGTGTGTGTGTGTGTGCGCGCGTGCGCACGCTAGGGCTCAAACTGGGGCAGTCTACCACCGACTTCCTGTTTATATTTACCATTTTAAGGCAGTATCTCACTAAGTTGCCTAGGCTGGCCTTGAAATTGGAATCCTCCTGCCTCAGCCTCTTGACTAGCTAGGATTACAGGAATGTGCCACTATACCCTGTTCCCTGACTTATTTCTGAGACCAAACAATAAAATTGCAAAAAGAATGGAAAATGTTTATTGCTCCAGTAAATAATATATATGGTAATAGAGTATTACTTTATTTTTTTGATGTAATTATTTTAGAAGTGTTCATTGACTTCTATAAATCTTTTAGCGATCTGTAATTCTTTGTTTAGATTAGATAGGGTGACATTATTTTTCAGTATATTCACAACCAGGAAAAATTGTGTTCCTTAGCTGAAACTGGTAGAGTTTACATATACTACAAATACCATATTGTAAAAAAGTATTTGACCAGTAACTGATAGAGCACATGCTAAGCATGGGTGAAGCACTGGGTTCAGTTTTCAGCACCAAAACCAAACAAACACAAGATCATGTTTTAGTTTGTCCACAATCTTAAGTAAAGTTTACTGGGTACAAAATATTAAGAATTAAAAGTATTTTTCTGTATTTGAAGATATTATTCCAGTGTCTCTGGCTTGCATTGTGTTAAAAGAACTTCCAACCTTGTTTCTTTGCTACTAATTATCATTTATCTTTTATTCCTTGTAATTTTGTTTTACTTGTAGTAAATGTTTTTCTTGATTTCTCTTCATATAGTATATATTGTTTTGTTTATTTTGCTTTTATGTTCTGTTGTGTTCTATTTTGTTTGTTTGGTTTTTTTTTTTTCCTTGATCATACTTAGAATTTGTATAGTTTTCTAAACATGATGAATTAATGAGTTTGGGTAATACTTCAATCATAATTTCCTAAATAGTGCCCTTTTCTTCTGGGTAGTACCCATATATTAGATGTTTTCGTACTATCTTTATTATCTATTACTCCTTTAATTTAGCCCTCCTGTGCTGTAATATATTCAGCTCTATCTTAAAAATCGCTAACTTATCTTCAGCTCTGTTCGGCTTGTTCAATAGTTTATATTTCAATTTTAATTCAGAAATAATTTTTGTAATTCCTATAAATTCTGATTCTTTCTTATAAATCTGCTATCTTTTTATAGTACCTTGTTACTTATTCACATTTTAAATTCCCTTTTTACATACTTACATTATGTTGTATCTGATGATTTAAGTTCAAACTCTTCAGAGGTTTTAGTCTTTTTTTTCTATTACATATTGACTTTCATTAACAGTGTCTCATGTTTTCTTGTTTTCATTTATGAGGTTTTTGTTTAGCTCTCCCTATAAGAATCCAATAGATTAATGGACAATTTTCTTAAGAAGATCTGTATTTGCTTCCAGCTAGACACACTTCAGTATTATTTCTTAGGGGTTTTTTAGGAGCAGAAAAGAAGGGTAATTCTTACTCAAAATTGGCCTATGGCTTTAATTTTCAAAGATACTATTGGATGTGATCGTGACACTCAGGCCAAGTATTAATAAGTCTCCTTGGGGCTGGGGAGATGGCTCAGTGGAATAAGTGCTTCCCTGGCAAGTGCAAGGGCCTGAGTTCAATCCCTGGCTCCGCAAAAAAAAAAAAGTCTCCTTAGGGTATGTGCCATTCACCATTAATTTTGAGTCTTTAGCTTTTTCAAACAACTTTATATCATAAACATTAAATTTTGTGTTTAAAATTTGTATATTTTAACTATATAGTACAATTATTTTTAATAATCTAGAGTTTTGTGATTAACACAGACCAGTTTTGGAACCAAATTTTTTATCAAACCCAACATATTCTACTATATAGTTGACCCATGTTTGCACATCCAGCCCCAAGTAAGCATGAAAGCTCTTTATGTGTTTATATACATTGTATTTTCTGGATAGTTTTACAAAATATAATTTTCTGCCTTCTTTCTCTTAGCAAAATGATTTTGAGATTTATCTGTATGTGGCATTATGCATCTATTATTCCAATAAAGGTAGAAACAAAAGTATATGCATATAAGAAAATAGCGTTCCAAGATATATTATACCCTTTAGGATGTAGAACATAGTGGAAAGTAAATGCTAGGTGATTAAAAAATGTAACTCTGAGAGTCTTGTAAAACTAATACCTGAGATACAGAGGGTAAAAGAAGCATAATTCTTTCAGTCAACAAATATTTGTTGCACAGGGACCGGGAGTTTGATCCCTGGGCCTGCTGTGCCAGCCCTACCCCCCAGGGTTCACTGAGAAGGCAATTGAGACTGGGCATGGTGGTGCGCGCCTGTAATCCCAGCTCTTGGGAGCCTGTAAACAGGAGAATCACTGAGTCTGATCTAGTAGTGAGACCCTGAACAGCCTGTAGACCCTTTCCTAAAATACAAAAAAAAAAAATAAAAAGGCAAATATTTTTTAAAGACCTATGTACACACATATCTCTGTATTAGACACAAGGAAAGAACTCAGAAAATGCTATTTTTTATTATCCTCACTGTATTCCTTCCCAACTGGTCCTAGGAGGGTGATAGGACTGTACAGTATAATATTATTGGTAGCATAGGTGGTAATATGTTTATCAGATACTCAGGAGAGAAAAAGTCATCCCATGCTGTAGTCATCCAAGCTACAACACTGTATCATCAGAAATGGAAGGAGAAGGGACAGCAGAGGTATGCTTAATCTTGGCCTTATTGGAAAGAGAAGAGCATTCAAAAAAGCATTTGCCTAAAATACATTTTTTTTAATTTATTTATTTATTTATTTATTTATTGTATTTTTAGGGAAGGATCTACAGGGTGGTCAGGGTCTCACTACTAGATCAGACTCATAGTGATCAGCCTGTTTACAGCCTCCCCTCCCAAGAGCTGGGTTTACAGGTGCATGCCACCACGCCCAGTCTCAGTTGCCATCTCAGCACACCCCAGGGTCAGGGCTGGCACAGCAATCCCAGGGATCGAACCCCAGGCCTGCTTGCAGGCGCTTTAATCCTCTGAGCTATTTGGCCAGCCGCCTACAGTAAATTTTTAAAATTAGGATTTATCAGAGGCAAAAATGAAAAGGTGGTTTTGGATGAAATGTTGGGAAGTTTAACCCCAAAAAGTTGATTGATTTATCCATGCAGTTAAACTCTTTTATCTCCTATCTCATCATCTTAAGGCATTTTCCTTATTTTTATAATCTTATCCTTTTGCTCTCAATAATATTATCAATTATAAATAAAGTAGACTGTTTATTAGACATCTTAAAAGACAGAAGCAAATCTGAAACAAAGAAGTCATCTTTGTAATGCCTTGCCCTCTGGTAATGAAACCTGGATTATTTGATATGATAATAAATTCCTGAATTTATTTTTAAGATACCCTTTCTTTAGTATTCTTACACAATGAATAGAAGGAGCAGTATTGTCTTATTAAGATGTCTGGAGGGGTCATGGTCTTCCATATGGAATAGATCCACTATAGAAGACATACATCTGATTTAAGGTGTGATGGGAACATAAGAGTTCAACATTTCAATATTGTATGTAACTTGAGAGATACAGAAAGGTCATCCCTGAAGATTTTCTTAGTAATTTAAAATATATTGTATCCTGTAGTGGATCCTGCATAACTGTAGACTTCCAATATGTGTGTGTGTGTGTGTTATTATTGTTGTATTGATAAAGAAATATGTGTACAGTATTATATTGATAGAGGAATGTGTTGCCAGAGAATAAAAGTAAATGGTAGAAACATGATTTAAACCCAGACATCTCTGACTCTAAATCTAGGACCCTTTCCACTCTAATATGCTACTTGTTTAGTTATAGTTGTTCAACACTGAACATTCCATGTGATGAATTTTCAATGGGTCATGGTGCAGTAGAGCCAGGAAACAGTTTCTAACCTCAGCCTTGACCCTAAGTTTATGAACATGTGGAAATTCTTTATGTTTTTCACTTACATCTGTGTCAGGAAGTATGCTAGTAGTGAAGTTTAAAATGAAAATTGTTTTCTAGAAGTACAGCAGTAAAATCAAGTTCTCTGTGTTTTGCAAAATTGCCATCTACTTGAAGGTGGAGGCTTTGATGCTTTACAATCAAGCAGTCACAACTTCAGAAGCCTGCCTTCCTAGTATCTGTGCAAAGCAGGCAAATTAGTCTCTCTGAACCTGTTTATTCATTTGTAAAGTGGGCTATTGGAAAGATGTAGTGAGAATTAAACAAAAAAAGGGGATACAAATGAAGGACCATTTTGTATCTGTATATAAAAAATAGGATAAATATACAGCTACTTTCTCTTAATTCAATGAGAAGAAAGATTTTTACTAATAGTGTTTGGACAGAAATCATGTCTACATCTTGTATTATGAATAACCACTATGAAGACCACAATATGCAATGTATTAATTATTGAAACTGCCCTACTAATCAGTTTTGAAACTGTCTCATTG
>NDGM011027070.1:0-26056 GCA_002564305.1 Octomys mimax
CAGAAGAGATGAGGTCTTAGGCCAAAGACGACAAGCACAGGTTGGGATGATGACCGACAGGGCATCCCTTTCAGAAGAGGGAGGAATCCACCTGGGGCCAGAGCTCTGCTTAGTGAGTGAAAAGGGGCCGCCCTTCTGGGCTCTGCCGGAAGTCCCCGCCAGCTCAGCTCACCACAGCTGGAAAGCAGAATGCCTGGGCTTCGAGCCAACCCTGCCTGCCATATATAATATTTTTAGCGGTGTAGTTTTCAATCTTGCCTTAATTGGGGAAGTTTTTGGTAAACAGCCATAGAAATTTTCTGATATTTTCCTCCAGATTTAAACTCATTTCAGGGATTAAAAAATAAATGGCCCACTGTACACTTAAAATTTCTGAGAACCCCACATAATTCAATGAGCACCAAGTTTCTTTCCTTGTAACCACTTAGCTTTTCAGGCAAACCTGCCCTGAGTAATGGTGTGGTGGGAGCGGCTCAGCTGTTCAAGTAGCTTCTCCCTCCGTTGGCTGTGTGGAGGGGACACAGATAAGGAGTCCTGTGCCAGCCTTGTCCCTTAGCTGCAGAAAAGGCATTGACTGTGAGTGTGTGAGTGTGTGTGTGCATGCGTGTGTGCACTTGTGCCTGTGTGTGTCTATGTTTGGGGCAGACAACTTAGAGAAACAGGAATGCGGCAGAGAGGAGCGGGAGGCCTGCCTTCTAGTGCTACCGCCCTGACTTGTTGGCACCGTGGAATCACAAATACCTGTGCAGGTGCTGGGACCTGGCGGAGGTGTGCAGGGACAACGGTGTCGCTCAGCTGAGCCAGATATGTTCTTATGTCAGCTGTTTTCAACTATTATTACAAAGAGCAACTTAAAAATTCTCATAGAGAATTCTCAGGAGGCCAAAGCTATTTCCGGTGACCCCAGATCTGCACTTCTTTGAAAAATGTGGTGAGAGGAAGAGAATTTCAGGCAGAGGGACCAGCGCGTGTAAAGCCAGGGGCAGGAGCGGGTGCTCAAGGGGACTGGAAAGGAGGTCACTGAGCTCCTCCGTGACCTCAGCTCAGGCTGTGGTCAGACCCAGGAGGGGCTGTCACGCTGTATTAGAGCGAGGGCTTGCTTGGAAGGAGCTCCTGACAATGTGTGCCACAGATAGAAAGGACCAGGGCTCGCTGACGTCAGTTGCGCTTGCGTACTCGAGGTGGAGGGTGCAGAGCACAAGCGCAGGATGGCGCAGATGAAGCTCAGGAGACGCTTGGTGTTTTGACATGGACTAACAAGTCGCTTGAGAATCGCAATGTTGTCCTAGTCTGTGCTTAGGAAATGCTTTTGTCCTGCCCGCCTCGTGGACAGAACCAAGACAATCCCACTGCTCTGGGAGAATCCAGGAGCAGTCCTGGAATGAATTTAGAAGGAAAGAAAAATAACAGACATGCTAGTGAATCGCAGTCTAGTTCAGCATCTGAGGAGTCACACACCTGATTTTGAGGAAGAACAAGCTGATTGCAGCTTCAGAATGCACAGGCTGCTGATTCGCGGTCAAGCTAATAATAACGATCTAAGAGCATCGCGGTGAAGGTTTTCTGTGGGTCAGGGCTGTAGCTCGCACTTTGTACTTGTTAGACCAGCGAGGCTTTAGGGTCTCTGTGACATAGACGCTGCAACTATCTTTATTTTCCTGAGGAGGGAACCGTTATTCACTTGTAAAGATCAAACAGTAAGTAACAGAACGTAGGGCTCAAACCTGGTTTCTGACCTTGCCGCTGTAATCGCAGCCTTCTTTACCATGTGGTCTAAAGGGAGGCTCTAGAAAAGACTGGGTGTAAGAAGGGACCGACATTTCTGGTGCCAAGAGGAGCACTTAGCCCTTCCTTCATCTCTGGTTGTCTGGACAGGGAGCCTTTCAGACCTCATTTATCCTGAAGCAGCAGCTAAATTAGCAATGGCCAAGTACAAACAACTTCCGTTAATTTTAGGACTTGTTAAATAAATACACCAGTGTAACTGGAGGGGTCTCCTCTTCCCTGTAATTGATGTGTGGTTCACTTTAGGGCTAGCTGGTATCTTTTTTCTTGCTGTTCCTTGGTGCACACAGGAATAATAGGAGTAAGGCTTTTTATGTTACCAAGACAACCGGGTCTTGGTTTGCCTGCTATAGGTTTTCTAGCCTTTCCAATAAAGGAGCAGCTTACTTTGAAGTGTGTGAAACATTTCTAAAATGATCAGAGAATCTAAATTCT
This sequence comes from Octomys mimax, assembly GCA_002564305.1. Taxonomy (NCBI): domain Eukaryota; kingdom Metazoa; phylum Chordata; class Mammalia; order Rodentia; family Octodontidae; genus Octomys; species Octomys mimax. The sequence continues at coordinate 2,221 of NDGM011027070.1, forward strand.
GCTGTTTCTTTCCTATCATAATGGTTAGTTTTACTACTTGAACCATGGTACTCTAGTCTAGTTCAAATACAATAATACTTGAGTCTACACTAGTGTATTTCTAAAACCTACACTGAAGTGGCAACTTTTTATTGAGTGGAGTAGAAAATTCAAATGGAATTTTTGCCAGCCACTTTAAGTTAGAGTAGTTTTAGCTCTCCTATTTTCTCTTTTATTAAAAGCAATGAAAAATATTAGCTAATGTGGGTTGATTAGAAGTTTTGGTAATGAAATTCACGGACTATCTTATGGCTTTGGTGGTGTTACGCTACTGTTCATGCCTTTGTTTTTCCAGGTTGGCTACTTATAGAGTTTGATGCTATTTTCTCTAATTTGTTTGCTCGTATTATCTTGCATAATGATATATCTTTTATGTGCTATATGTAGAATGTGTATACGTACACATAGGTATGTATGCATGTGAATATGTGCGTATGTAAAGAATGTGTAAAGCCTTTGATTTCTGTCATTTATTTTTAGTAACTTAAAAGTATCATAGAAACTCTTCTATTCATTTTCTTCTTCCAAAATTCCAGAGATATTTAATCATACTTTTTTTGCCTTAATTTTCCAAACAAATAAAATGGTTGGATAAAATCATGCTAGCTTAAAGTTCCATTTAGCAAATGGAATGAGATAGAACTTTTAAAACACATCATGTATTTTTAAAATAGTATGTCTCTATTGAACCAAGAGGGGTAGGATAAGTGCCAGCATCCCTGGAGAAGCCTGCCCTCCCCCGCGTTCCTGTCCTTTCCACGAGCTTCAAGGTCGGCACTGATGCAATGACTGTCAGAGTTTTTGTTGTAGATGAGGAGAGAGGCAATTAGAAGTGGTTCTGGAAGGCTGGCAAATTGCGCCTCTTGATGGATGCCAGCTATTACATACACTGGTCCAGAGGTCTCCATGTGGGGAGAGAAGTCTCATAGTGAAAATGGAAGAGACAGGAAATAGAACTTACCAAGGAAAAAGTTGCTGGTGGGCCTGGAGTTTGCAGAACACTGAAAACCGTGAAGCCCGGGCATGTATATGTATATTTCCAAGTATTCACACACACACACACACACACACACACACACACACACAATGGCTTTGGAGATGGAAATAAAATCCATGTAACCAACGCGTAACAAATTCAAATCGTGTGTTTCTTTATGAAGCATGAGACCTGAGAAGGGCCACCTTTTGCCGTAGAAGAAACACGGCTAATGTGTGCTTCAGGGTGTAAACAGATACTGCCCCACATTTGTGAGAGAGAGGGTTTTAAAATCTGAAATGTGTTATTTGATTAAAGTGAGAGGTTGGAGTCCTTGCTCCAGGAGAAGTTGGGAGAGAAGAGCGGTCAGTCCTACTGATCCCCCGATAGCCCTAAGAGATGGTCCCAGGGGTGTGCTGTGGTGAGGAGCAGTCTAACAAGGCCTCTTCTAGATTCTTTCTGTGATACTCTTCTAGAAAACATGATGCATTTCTGGTCTATCTGCAAAGCACTGCTCGCTGGTCCTGTGCTCTTGTGACCGGGCTAAGGTGCAGTGTTGAAAGTCTGTTAGAAAGAGGAAATTTCACTTGCAAAAGTTAAACATTAGTTTTTTTCTCACCTATATTTTTACTTTCAATCATATTGTCATAGCTAACGGTGACAGTGCTTGGCACGTGTAAGGTCAGTAATAGCTACTTGTTTATCACGTCGAGGAGTAAAGCAGGGTACTTGGCAGTTGAGTGTGTCTTGCTCAGAGCAGGCACCTCTGGCCCTCCGCACAGTAGTGGATGCTTAGAAAGTGAGCCATAGATCATGGGAGAACGCACAACTGAGACGCGAATCACCACGCCGAAAGGCAAGGCGGGAAATTAATTTTAAGAAGTCGTTTATGTGAAACGAAGTTTCTTTAAAACATTTTCTTACGAGTGTAGGCTTTTAATCATGGTTTAGATCTAGGGTTGTATTATTTGAGGGTCAAAAGCATCTGCATTGTATTTATGGGATGGAAGAGGTACAAGATTCCTTCCCCCGGGGCTCCCACGCAGGGTGCAGGCTTCCCCCCAGCACCGCAGAGGGTGGCGGCGTCTCCTGGGTGTGCCGTTCCCTTGAGCTGCTGTTTTCTCCTCCTCAGGTGTGGAATCCATAGCATGTTTCCCTTACATTTAGCTGCCCTAAATGCCCACTCTGACTGCTGCAGAAAGCTCTTATCATCAGGTAAGTGAGTGTCTTGCCAGAGACGGGCTTAGTGTGTCCTGTACGGTAACCACATGGCTTCAGGGGTCTGGTCCAGTGTGCGCTGCCTGTGCTTGTTGTCACCACCTGACTGGGAAGGACCAGGTGGTCCCACAGCTGGCTGCATGCCGCGGCTCCCACGGGTCCTGGGGCTGAATCTGTAGGAACATCAGTATCCCTGACCGGGAACGACAGCCAGGGCTGATTTTCAGCCAAAGCGTGGGTGAGCCAGGATGAAGGACACAGCGTGAGAAGTTTAGTCATAAACAAGAAAATCTCCTTGTGGCTTAAAGTGGCAGCTTAAAGTTTAATATTATTCAAAAAGGAAAAAGCCCAAATCCTTTACATTTTGGTGGTAGAAAATATCACGCTACTCCTGTTTCCTGCACACTAAAAAATCAGTAAGACTGATCCCCCCCCCCAACTAAATTTAATTTTGTTTTTTTAATGTGAGGTTCTTTGGAACCAATAAATTTTCATGCTTTGGAGCTTTCCTAGTCTTTCTTATCACTGCTTTCACCACCCTCCTTATAGTAAGAAACTCTGGGCTTTCAGCAGTGGCAGGGTGTGCAAGGCGAATATTGTTTCTGAATTCATCCATCAGTGTCCCAGAGGCAGATTTTCCCCTTAAGAACTTTATCTGCTTTCCCTGTTTTTGGCACACTTAAAAACAATCCCTCCATGAAAGCCTATTTCCCAGGTTTTAGACCAACAGAAAGGTTGGAATGTGCTTAAGAAAATATCTACCCCTGCACATTAGGATTTCTCCTCTGGCGTCCGTGTTTTCTCCGTGTGTTCTGTCTGCCTGTCTATTGCCCTACTTATCTCAAATTGGTCTCATAAATTTCTACCCTGGGATTGAAAGACGGGGCTGTGGTTCACCAGGGCTGAGTGTGAGAATAAATCCCTCTTGACTTCGTGGTGCTTCCTGTGAAATCGCCAAGCTTGAGCAGTTATCATTCGTTTCCATGACAACCTCTTTCTGACTACAATTGCTTGCCTTCTGGTTTTCCTACTAACTGATTTTTCTGTCTCTGCAATGTTTCTTGTGGTTTAACTAGGACAAAAGTATAGCATAGTGTCCTTGTTTAGTAATGAGCACGTGCTGTCTGCAGGCTTTGAAATAGACACCCCAGATAAATTTGGAAGAACGTGCCTGCACGCTGCTGCCGCAGGAGGGTGAGTACCGGGCTGCCCTGGGAGTTCATGACTTAGCGGCACACGCATCTTGGTTGACTACGGTAGTCTGTGACCCAAAGGCAGTTTTCTTAGAAAACTGGCTAAGAATCATTTCTACTGCATATTACCAGATGACTCAAATAATGTTATCCCATCTCCTACAGCAAATAGGACTTTTTCTTATTTTTCATCAGCCATTGTCCTTTTTCTCTCACTGGTCAGACTACAGCTCTGATCAGTAATTTCTTGTTCTATGACCATGCGCTGAGCAAACTGGGTGGCTAGGAGGTTGGCTCTTAACCTCTGCTTACTGACAGCAGGGCCTTGGTTGTGGTCTGTGCATTGCCTCAGCGTGACGCACTTGACAGAGCGGCGCTGGCTGAAGCACAGAGGTGCGCACAGGGGTCCATCCTAAAGCCTTACCCTGGTCTTATAGTTTTAATTTTGTATCTTTTAATGAGGCCCCTTCCCCCTCTCACCCCAAAATGAATGTGCTTTAGGAGCCATACCATTCAGCTATCCCCCGCCTTTGATCCTCAGCCGTTAGCAATGAGAGAGACAGGTGCTTCGTGCCAACTGGCGTTCTTCACAGACACGTACTTCATAAAAGCCCTCCTACTTTATGACTGAGGAGCTAGTGCTCTGAGGAAGGTGGCTCTCAAGGGTACATGTGGAGTGGGAGAGCCCTTTCAGGCTTATCAGTAATGAGATCATTTTTTCTCATTTAAATTATAATCAAACAATACATCCCAGGCCACTTAGCATCCCAAGTCCAGAACAATGATGGATGATTGCCTGGATGTCTGCATTGTAAAAAATATCAGATCTGTCCAGCAACCTGCAACTTGCTGTTCTGAATTCATGTCTGCAATTCCTATTAGAAGTAATATTGAGCAACGTGCCCTTCCAGGGGAGCGTGCGTGCCACAGGTCCTCCTCTCTCCACTACACATGATCTGTTGCTTCCATGCAAAGCACAGGAGCTTTGGAAGGTCACCGATCTCCAGGACATCATTTTCAACCTTGGTTCTGCACATTTCTCTACCTGGATTACAAAAGCAGGGAAGTGCGCTGTTTTATTTTCCACTAAGGAATCTTGAGTTGAAAATGGTGATCATGGGGAATTTCTTCTTCCGTGATAGAAGGAAATGTGTGGCTTCTCTGTCTCATTATTTGCATCCAACCTGAAATTAGTTACTATAGGTTGAAGGATTATTTCATAAATTTTGAAAAAATTGATTTTAGAAAAAGTGATGAGACCACCCTTGGAGGGTTCAGTCGCGCAATAATCATTTAATCCCTTAGTCACGGAATTGGCGCTGTTCCTCCTGGCTCTTTACGCTGTTGACTCAGTTGCTTTGAGGCAGAACTTTAGACTCTTACCATGTGGCGTCGCTGACTCCATGTTCAGGTTGTTTCTGGTTAGCAGAATGTTAAACCGGTGCCATGGTCTCACCCTGGCCCGTGCTCCGCTGAGACACATGCTTGTTAAGATGCCCTAGGATGCGTCCCTCGCTGTCATCTTCATGCCATTTTCTCTCTTTTCAGTAATGTGGAATGTATAAAACTCTTGCAAAGCAGTGGAGCAGATTTCCATAAGAAGGACAAGTGCGGGAGGTAGGTGATCAGGGTGCTGTGGCTCAAGGGCCCCAATCGCAGGAGTGGGGAGGGGCCCACGAGGGCGGAGTGACACCAAAGTGGTCTTGGGTCCCACCTGGCGGGAATCCCCTCCTGTAGGGACACGTCCTCAAGCAGGCACAGCTACAGGGGAAGCATTTCCTCTTCAGCTTGAGCCTAGAGGTGCTGCTTGTCTCACCTCCTTCACTTTTGTAATTCTCATGGATCTAGTGTAGGAGCTTCATTTGTAGCAGAACAGAATACTTCAGCCCTTCCACTCCAGGACGTGGTCATACGATTAGGTGATTTTGTTATATGTGCCAGACATTTTATCTCAGGATAAACTTTTAGACATGTTTACAACATTAAACACACAACCCACACATGAGCCATGTAACTGGGTACCTTTATGGTCCTTTGTGTAGCTGTGCCATGGTGCTAGCTAGTACCTGGACATGTGTTTTTGTCACACATGCACACATAGTGACGTTTCAGTCAACACTAGCCTCATACATAACGGTGCCCATGCAGCCCAGTGCATAGTAGAATACTACCTAGATTTGTGTTCACACATTGACAAGGTCACCTACCAACATGTTTCTCAGAAATCACTGCCAAGCCCCACAGGACTCTACCCTGGCATCCCCCGCCACGGGCACTCTGACCCTTCGGGATTGCTTCGCATCTCTTCCTCACCTACCTGCCCAAATGGCTCCTACTCACCCTGCCTGATTCATGTCAGTGGCAGTCCCTGCCCATGTGGCAAGGATGTCCCTTCTCCCCTGGCATCCACGCACTCCACCCCTGGAAGTCACATCACACAGTGCTCATCGACCCTGACTCTGAGTGTCCTGAGGGCAAGGATTGGTGATTCCTCTGTCTTTAGGCTGTCATATGCCTGATGCCTGTTGATTTTCAGGCCAACATGAAAACACAGGTAATCCGGGACATGGAATACTTAGATTGTCCTTGTTTGGGACTGAAAAGGAGAAAACCAAGTAGTAAACAAGTCCACAAATGAACAGACTGCAAAATCTGCAACAGTTGTACTTGAAGCTTGGTAAACAGTGCTTGAGCTTCAGTCGCTCGCTAGCCTTCTGCTTTTTGTGCCCTGGAAGCTGGTTAGTCGCACCAGAATGACTGTTCAATAAGGGAGAGCTCAAAGTAAGAAAGACCGAGCAAATCCCTTCCTGTTTCTGCAGCCTCGCCCTGCTAGGTGCTTCTCACGGATCTCCTGGGATGCATGGGGGGCTGTTGCATTCTGTAACAGATGAGCCCTCGAGTGCAAAGTGACGTCATGACTCACATGTACACAGAATTAGAGGCTGGAAAGTGTAGGGAGCATCTGCTCACAGCCCAGTTCTTGCCATCAACTGCAGGTCTGCCCTCAGGGAGCATTCGGCGGCGAGGGGCAGGCAGTGCATTGCTATTGTAGATCAAGGCGGTGCAGAGTGAGAGCTCAGAAGCGATCCGACAGTAGTTGAGTGATCTCAGACAAAGACAACTAACTTCTGGATCATGAAGGATGAGGAGCATCTTTTCTTGTGCTTGTTGTTGGGGACACTGGGGATTAAATCCAATGCCTTCTTATTGAGCTATGTTCATCCCCAGCCCTTTTTTACTTTGATTTTGAGACACTCTCTCTCAGTCACTAAGTTGCCCAGGCTGGGCTTGAGCTTTTGATCCACCTGCTTCAGCCACTCAGAGTGCTGGCATTGCAGGTATGCACCACCACACCTGGTTGTGAGTGGGCCGGTGAGTGGAAGGTTGCGCATGAGGGTGGGTGGAGCAACCAGAAAGCCGCAGGACATTGGTTCAGGATATCCTGAGGAGTCCATGTATCAGAGAGGGCTGCTGTGAGAGGAACTGGAACCAGCTTGGAAGGTCTTCAACTCCAGGCTGAAGAGTGGAGCCTTTGTTGATAGGGGGCCTGAAGGCTTCTGGACGTCACTGCAACATGTGGGGACCGTATCTTAGAAGACTGTGTTCCCCATCTGTACTAACTAAGAATTGGATGGAAGCTTGGTCAGGACAGAGGGAAGTCTTGGTGAATCTTCATGGGGATGATTTTTCAGTGGTCCTAAAAGGCAGTAACATAGACACGAACCAGGACAGGCACTAGCAGTGGAAAGAAAGATTAGCTCCACTGTTCCTGATTTGCCCGAAGGCCTCAGTCCCTGCTTCCTCAGTTTCCACTGATGGAGTCAAAGGCAGGCTCATCTCTTGGCCTCATGCGCAGGGAGCCCCTGAGCTTTCCACACCCACGTAGCCCGCGATCCATGAGCGCATCGCCATGCTCTGTTTGCTAGGCTGAGTGAGTGATGAATGCCTGTTTGTTTTCCAGAACTCCTCTGCACTATGCAGCTGCAAACTGTCATTTCCACTGTATTGAGACATTAGTGACCACAGGCGCCAACGTCAACGAAACGGACGACTGGGGCCGGACGGCTCTGCACTATGCCGCGGCCTCAGACATGGACAGAAAGTAAAGGCACCCTTGATGACCCCGTTTACTCTGGGAGGAGGGTGGGCTAGGAAGGGGCACCGCGTGCCTGTCCTTCAGAGCCCGAGGGTTAGGTTCATGTTGGGTTTTACTTGGCACGGCACAGCTTTTTCTCTTCTGTGTTCTTTGGGTCAGATGCCAGATGGAGCTGTCAAGGCCAGATCTTCAGTTCACTCAAAATCTTTTGGGATTTAATAGACACACACCAGAGTTTCTTTTACAGGGTCTCTCTGTGTAATTTAGGCTGGCCTTGAGCTCATTTTGTAGCTCAGGCTGGCCTTCAACTCACAGCGATCCTCCTGCCTCAGCTTCCTGAGTGCTGGGATTACAGGATGTGCCACCTCACCCAGTGCACCAGAGCTTTTGGCAGCAGCACTTAAATCTTCACTTGCCATAACACTTACAGCTGCCAATCTGTGCATCCGCCATCAAGAACATCCTCCTGTTCACAGCCCCAGCCTCAGGATGGAGGAGAGAGGGGCTCTGTTCCCAACTTGAGCCTGAACGTTTTCAGTGGCATTTTTTGATTCCAGGCAGCCAGGAATGGAAACAGAAATCAGAAAGCCTGTTGAAGGGAGGAGCAGGGCGAGGGGGAGGAAGGGAAGAGACAAGGGGAGGGGGGCTGTGATTCGAGATATTGTTCTCAGAGACTTAAGGGAGGCCTTCTTTATAGGAAATAGTCTCTGACACCCCTGTTTGGAGAACTGTTGAATTGTCTGCTTTCCCGTGCCTATAGAGCAATGACTTTCCAACACTTTTGAGTGTTATTTCGTTTCTAATGCTAAGTATGACCCCCTACCATGGGAGCTATGCCCTCAGCCCTTCACACATTTTAGATGGTGATCCATAGTAAGAAATTCATCTTGCACATGACCTGGCACACACACACCTGCACGTGCAGGCCAGGAGCAAGAATTTCATAAAGCCATATTTGCATTTGCTTCATCTAGTGTGTTCCAATATTTTCAATTTCATTTCATTAAAAAATCATAGACTATAACCCATTAAATTGATTTCATTATTCTATAATGGGTTGTTAATTCAGCCCATTAATTCAGTGGGAATTAGTTCAGGATATTAATTCAACCAACATTTATTGAGCACTTGCTATACATACTGGGCTCTGAGTTACTCCCTTGGAAAAGGTGGTGGTGGAGGAGATGGGGAGCAAGTGACCCCCATCCGTGGAGAGCAGGAAAGGAATCCTGGGGGCGAGTTGTTCTGGAAAGTGGAGGGTGAGGGGACCCCACTCTCAGTGAGTGGGACGCTGAACTTCAAGGGGGCAGCGAGGAGTGCAGCGGGACTTAGGATTGAGCCAAGGTGTCTCCTTTTCCTCGGGGTGCTTTGGGGTGCTCGTGGCAGGGTGGGACACAGTCTTCTTGGTCACAGACATCCAGGGGGAAGTCTTAAGAAGTCCTCTTAGTTGTATTCCATGGGCGAGAACATGTGGCTCTGTGCAGAGCCGTGTCTGCCCTCCGTGGACATCAGCGGTGCCGGTTCTTTAGGGTAAAAATCACTGAGACACAACTGTGTGAAGACCACGAACGACTTTGCACTTTTAAAAATTAATTGTGACTTATTTTTTTGCTTCTCCCTTCATGCTGAGAAGTAAGGCGATGCTGGGAAACGCCCATGAAAATTCAGAAGAACTTGAAAGAGCCAGGGAGCTGAAGGAGAAGGAGGCAGCTCTGTAAGTGTCCTCGGAGAGCCACAGGGCGGGTGTCCCGCGCTGCCCAGCGGGCGGCCCCTGCCTGCGGGAGGGGCCCAGAGGGAGCGCTGCGGGCCCGCCTTTAGCGGAGAAGCTGTCGCTCCCACCCCTCCTTCAGCGGTGCTGTTGTCACACGGGACTTTTTCTAAAATTGCACTCTTTCTGTGGACGATGATGGTGACTGGGCAGCCGTTTTCCATCTTAGATATCATTTCTGACTGCCACGGACCCTGTTCCTGGCGGAATTCAGCCTGTCTGGGCTCCGCTTCGCCGACCTCGGACACCTCTCTGCAGAGTCTCTAAGTGACGGTCTTGTGGCTTTGGTTCCACGCGCACAGCTGTGCCTCCCCTACCTCCTCCCTCTCTTGGGCCTCCTGCGCCCCGCACGCAGCCGCCCTGTCCCCGCCCCTCTGCCCCCGAGCGCCACCCACCCTCACCCAGGCCCGTGACCCCTGGTGCCAGGGGAGCCGTGCCCCCCCTCGGGTCCACCTCCCCTCCAGGCCCTTGCCCACCCCATGGCCGGGGCAGTTAGAGCCTGTGGTCCTGCTGCAGGTGACAGCCGCACGTGATGTGGCTACAAGGAGAGCAGACTCATGGAGATGTTGCTCCAACGCTCCCAATCTTAAAATAGGAATATCATGGTAAAAGCAAAGTCTGCCTCTGCCAGGGCACTGTGCGGTGAATTTGCCCGAGGAGCCCAGTGACCACCCCAGGGTGGACGGAGGAGGACAGGAGGCGCTTAGAGCTCTTTCAAGAGGAGGGGTTCCCGACCAGATCCCCGCCTAGGGGCTTCCACCTGGTCCTCCCAGTCTGACATGGCAAACTTAGCAGTCAGCACCCTGGAGGAGAAAAGACAAGCCTGCCAGATAGAGCATGGAATTCACTTTTTCCTTAGAAGCTATGTGGAGAGTGTTGTTACTGCGCTCATCCTGTATACTTGTTAATTGTGTCATGGAGCTGCGTTCTGGGTTCAGTAATCTTCGGGAGCAAGTCCAGGTATTTTCCAGAGCACGCTGAATTCACGAGCTCGCTTTCCGATCTGCTCAGAGGCTGGGGCAGCGCGGGCACTAGCAGGCTCTTCCTGCCCTTGCAGTGAAGGAGCCAAAGTCACTTGCAATGCGTCACACCTGGGATCCCACCCAGACATCTAATGACTGAAATGAAAAAGGACTTCCTTCTAAGGGACAATGCCAAACAAACAAACAAACCAGCATAGTAGCAGGACTTTAATTAAAGCTTGATTTATTATGGAGCATTTGTGGGCAAATACAATGAGTAGGTATTTGATTTTTAAAAAATGTGGCTTTCATCAGTTTTTTTTTACAATTAAAAGACCAGTTTAGGAATTTATTTATTCCCTTTCCCTTATACAAAAAGGTAGGTAAATGCCACTGAGGCTTTTATGACTACCCTATAAATCTACCCGTGGAAGGGGCTTAGGTGTAGGGTTACATTCAGAATCTTAGGGCCTTAGCATGGTGCTGTGCAGAAGATGTTTGTCTCTGTCACCAAAGTAAAGTGGGCTTGGGAGCTCTGCCCTGGCCGCCTCTTCTGGTCAGGGCTGCAGGGTGGGCCCGGGGCTGCCCTCGCCTGCTCCTCCCTCCCCCATGCACTGTGTGCCCACCGTGCCCTTCAGCATTCATCTGTGCTTCCCCACTGCTGTTCAGTATCTGACTGTCCTTAAGTTCTCACTTTTTCCTACTGTATTTAAAATTTGCATTTGGCAACTTTTGGATCTCAGGCTCTAATAGCAATGTGTAAGATACTCTTTCTGTTGGGCTTGTCCACTGGCGACATTTTATTTTCTTATACTGGGGAACAGACTTGGGGCCTTGTACACACTAGAGTCTTGCTGTGCAGTTCAGGTTAGCCTCAGATTTGCACTGGCCCTTCCGCTCAGCCCCCCAAGGGCTGGGATTGCAAGCACGTGCCACCACACCCAGCAAGATGTTTCCTTTTCAACATGGAGATATGAAGGTTATTATTCAGTAATCTTGATGCTAGGCATGTTCTATACCTTAAGATGAGAAAAAAAAAACCCAAAAAACTTTACTCTTTCGCTGCAGAGCTTTCCCTTAATCTAGAATGGCTATTCCAAACTGAAATCAAGACTGCTGCAACACACACACACACACACACACACACACACCCCTCACAAATGTGCCATACTTCATCGCAGCAGGATTTTTAAAGAAATAAACTTGAAGTGTTTTGTGGAGCATTCAGAAGAGGGCATGTTAACATTAACCATCTCATTTTGTCCAGATAGTTTCTAAAATAACATCTCCTCTTCACACTTACAGATGTCTGGAATTCCTGCTTCAGAATGACGCGAACCCGTCTATCCGGGACAAAGAGGGCTACAACAGCATCCATTACGCAGCTGCCTACGGCCACCGGCAGTGTCTGGAGTTGGTGAGTTGGCTCCACATGCACTTTGCTAATGCAGTACTGGCCTCAAACTTTCACTGAGGGCTCTCACTGCCTAATTAAGTCACCGCTAGAAGTCGCCCCGGGGATATCCTCGGGGGAGTGGAAAGCGTGCTGTATTTTATAACCCTCTTTGTTCTACTTCCATCTTTTCTTCTGTGCAGCTCATTGAGAACTGACTCTCTTAGGTGTTAGTCCAGGATGGGAACCTTAGATCTGTGTGTAGAGAGAGTGTACGTCTTCAAGATAATTAGGATGTATCATATAAGCTCAGGTCCAAGATGTCTGCTGAGGGAGAGAGGGGAGGTGGGAAGGGGGTGCCTCTGCCATCTGCCCTCGAGGGGCACACAAGGTCACCTCTGGGCGCGGGCTCCTTGAGCCAGTCACAACATGCAGAGACGCCAGGTAGAGTGAGGGGTGTGAGGGCACTTCCAGACAGACTTGTTGGAAGCACTTAGCTCCATGGGAAGAAGTGGAAATATAAAGCCAGTGACACTATGGCCTCCTGTGACATTCTTCTTGATGTTGAATCCCAAGGGGCCAAGAAGCAGCCCCTCGTCTTGTAGAAGAACAAGCCAAGACACGGAGGCATTAACTGGGTTGCCTGAAGTCATAGCTCTGAGCAGTGCAAGAAACAGAACCAGGATGCAAGAGTTCATGAATTCTGATACCAGAACAGTGTGCTGTACACCACTCTGCCCTCACTGCCACCCAGTGCTTTTTAAATACAGAGCAAACACCTGGTAGGAGCTGGCTACAGTACAGAGAGATATCCCTTCTGCTTCCTGACATTGGCTTTGCCGTAGAAATTGGTATGGACCTATTGGCAAATACAGCTTTATATCTAGGCTTTCTATAAGCAAGGCACCTCCCAAAGCGTGTGTGTGTGTGTGTGTGTGTGTGTGTGTGTGGTCATCAGTGCGAAGTGAAGGCTTACTACTGTAATTACCCATCGGGAGCCTGCCTTCCAGAATCGACTTGCAGTACAGCTGTCCTTAATTGGTTTCCTCTATGAAAACCATATGGTATAATTGGATGTATGAACTTTTCTTATAAAGTTGTTATTTTACTCTTAATATATGCTGTTTTGTAGAACTCTAATGAGTTACCTTTAATCTCATAGTATACCAGTTCAGAGACTAATTATCTGTAATACCTCCTCTCTATGTAAGTAATATTTTATATTGTACACATTACTTTCATTTTTCAAGAAAGCCATTTTTGGGGCCCTTCTTTCTCTTATCTGACAAGAGGTTTCCTCCTAGGTCCTATCTGGTTTGGTCCCTTGATTAGATCAACATGCCCTTGGATTTACAGAGAGATGGTTATTCATGGAAATGATGTAATATTCCAAAGTAGGCAGGGGGAGGTACTACTTCATCTTTTCTGGGCTGTCATTTGAACAGGACCAAGTTATCAGTAAAAATGAGTAGAAGTGTCACCTGTGTTTACCTTTAAGAAAGAACCTTCCTTGGTCATTTATAACATGGATAGGATGGAAATTTTCTTCTCATATTCTTGAGTGATTATAGTTGAGTGGAAAGTTGTGTGCATTCCCATTTTGGAATGCTGCCTAAAATTCCTCTTGGGTGTAGCTGGCACTCAGCAAAGTTCCTCAGCAGGCTGTAAACATTCTTATACCCACTCACTCCCAATCAAAACAAAACCATCAGGAAAACAGTCCTGGGTAGGGCTGGACTCACCAGGCCAGACCTCTGTGGATCTCTTATCCCTGCTGCTGGCTTACCCAGCTCTGAACAGATGAAGGTTCTAGAAAGAGAGAGAGAGAGAGAAAAGCCTATCCTTGATTCAACTGGTAAATGAAGCAGTAGGGGTTGGGAGGGCTTCTAATTTGTGTTTCCTTCTTCTATAGGAAAGCAAAAGCACATAAAGTTCCGGTCTCTTTAGGCACTAGGTTTTGTAAAGCAAACCATTTAACTGATGTGCACTCGGGGTAAATTTCCAAGACTTTCCCACTGCCACGCCAAATCTTGCTAATCTCACAATACAAACGCTCCTTCTTCACACAGGTTGTAACTTTAACAGTTTGCCCTTGATGCCTCGCCAGGTGCTGAGGTCCGGCCTTCAGGGTCCCTCCTGGCAGCTCAGAGCAAGCACTGTGCAGAGGCCCTCCTCTCTTCCACACCCCCGGCCTGCTCCTGGGCCTGTCCCTGGAAGAGGAAGAGTGGACGAGCATTTCTTTGTTCTTGGGGAGCTGGAATAAGATTACAGCTGGATAGTTATCAGAGGCAGCCAGTGTGCGACGTTAGTAAAATCGGTTTCCAGCCCCTCCTCCCAGCTAGTTGGGCTAATACTGCGATTATGCATATCGTTAAATCCGTGTCATTAAATTTGATGTATATTTGACTATGACATTTAACTGAATTTATGGTTCCCTGGCATCCATGGCTTGTGGCACCCGTCTGTGATCAGAGACTTAGAATTTATAAACTGTACTTAGTGTTCAGTCTGTTTTGCTGTAATCAGGAGGAACAGAAATTGTTTTAGTTGTTGTAATTCTGCTTTCCCTATCCAAACTTATACTGAATTAGTTCCACAGCAAAAACTCCTAGGAAGTGGCATGGAACCCCAGCCCCAAGGGACCAGCCGAGTCGAAGTTCTCGCCAAGTGTCCTCAGCTGGTGTGGATTACACAAGGGTGTCCAGGGTGTGCAGGGAGCTGTGGTCAGTCATGGCCAGGTGGGCTCAGTGTGTCGACGGGCGCGGAGAGGTCCCTGCTAATTAAGCTCTCGCTTCTGAGGAAAAGGTGTTTGGGCGCAGGAAGCACACTGGCAAGGCGCTCTCGTCACAGCACTGTGGGTTGGACCGCACACTGCTCTCCCCCGAGAGCCAGGGAGCCCTGCCCCTGTTTGGAACTTTTGAGTTTCTATCGGCATACTGGCTTTCTTCTACAATGTTATTAAAGATTTGCCTGTGAACATAAGGATCATTGTGGTTTTATTATTGAAGTGGAAAAATGTGTGTGCCAATATAATTACAAAAATTGCCTACAGAAGTTTAGATGGAAAACTCCAGGTCTCTGATTAAATTCAGTCCAGGAGCTTGCTAGGCCAGATCACTCGGAATGTGGCTGCTTCCCAAGCCTTTTCTGGCAAACTTGACCTTAAACTGTAGGCATAGAGGGGACAGATGTCCCTGCAGATAGAGGAGCTTCCAAAAGCAACGGTGCTTTGAGCAACTAAGTACTCATCTTATGCTACTGTCAAATGAAGTACAGAGTTCGAGTAGTTTCTTGTGTTTATCACAGGACTCCGAAGCCACTAGTCCCTGGCTCTGAATCGATACGCGTGTCCATACAGGGTGTATTTACATCGCAATGTCTAATCACGCTTCGCCACAGTAATAAAACAGGGTATAGAAGAAGTGGTGATCGGTTCTTTACCTTTTGGCTAAAATCACGTATAGAAAAGGAGATTTTTGTCATTGTTTTGTAAGAAATTAAGTGGTCCTCAGAGGACTAGAATGTAAATAACCCGCAAACTTGAACTGCGCCCCAGGTCAGGCTGGAGCCCCATCTGCCCCAGGGGTGCTGTAAGAGGCTGGCCTGAGGGTGTTCATGACCTTTGGGCAGGCTGAGTCAGCTGACTGGTGTTCTCTGGAAAGCTCCACAATACTGGTCTTGTTTTATTTTCTGTTGAATTCACTGGGAGAAAAACAACCAAAAAGCCTTATGAGGTGCTCTGGTTAAGAGAGGGACTAGAGAGTCCCTCTTAAAAAAAAAACACACAAAAAAACCCAAAACGAAAACCAGCCTTTTCCCTGCTAGGAATATAAGTTCACAACTTTGGAATCAGAAGTTGAATGTGAATCTATGTTCAGAAAATAGAATAGACAATTTGATAAATGTCCCATTTGTTTCTTTTTCATACAGCAGAAAAAAAGTTTTGGCTTTTCAGCGAATGATTTTGGCAGCAGATGAAAGAGTGACTCAGCCGTGCCCTCAGATGGGCGGTTGCAGCCTGGTGCGCAGTTGTGGGCCCAGCAGCGAGGCCGCCCCCATTTCCAGTGGGCTACTCGTGTTGGGCCCAGGGCCTCGTCCCCACTTCTAAAGTCAAGAGTTAGAGTGGACAAGAAGCCTAAGGCTGCAGAGAAGTTTCAGGTGTTTTGGAGTTAGCCCTGCCGTGTTTCCCACCCCGGGACCAGTGAAGCACTCCAGGCCACTGCCTGGCCGTGTGATTTGGGTCCCATTCGCTTGTTGGTTTTATCAGCACCCACATGGCTCATAATGTCTACTTTCCTTTTTTGGAGCTGGTGCACGTTCATGGGGCATCTGAATTCTTTTCTAGCCCTTCTCTTCCCACCCTCCCTCCGGGGATCTCTTGCCCTCCTTCCCATTTGAGAAAGGCCTGTCTCCCACTTCCTCCTATTTACCTTTCACTTTGCTTCTTTTGGGTTTTGATAGGTTCTGGCCCTTGTACGAATTGCTAAAATCATTGTGGTAGTCATCTAGTATGGCTGATGCCCTTAAAACAAAGCCCATCTTCCCAAGACCACCTCCCCCTTCTCCAGCTCGGCCCAAGACCATTTGCTTCCACCCTTCCCTCCGCCTCAGGGAAGCCCCCCGAGTCAGCTCCTCAGGTACATCTAAAAGTGCCCCTCAAACCCCTCCCCGGTAAAAGGCCATGAAAGCCTCAGCCTCCCTTTGTCTAGTCAAGAGAAAAAAATTCCTCATCCTTCCCCACATTCTCTCCTGTGTCCTCAAAGAAAATAAAGCCCCTCTCCCTTCTTCCTTCTGCCTGTTTCTCTGCTGCGCCAAGTATCTACCAGGTTTCTCACGTAAAAGACCCCACGCAATTTAAGTGTGTGTGTCTGGTTTATTTCACTTGATATTATGGGCTCGAGGTGCGTCCATTTTCCTACAAATGATTGAAGTTTGTCTCACTTTCTGGTGAAGCAGCGCTCCACTGTGTGCAAACATCAGCTTTTCTCCATTGGTTGGTTGATGGCAGAGAGGCTGTTTCTAACATTAGCTGTTCTGAGTTCACCGCTGTGAGCGTGGGTGTGCCTGGGCCGCTGAACCGTGATGTCTTGAACTCTTTGGGACGATAGCTGGAAGCGGACTAGCTGGGCCAAGTGGAATGTCTAGCTGTAGTTTTCTGAAGAGTCTCAATACTGATTTTCACAGTGGTTGTACCAATTTCCACTCCCACCGACATTCCCTCGGTGGGAGTTCATTCCCTCTCCCGCAGCCTCACCAGCATTTCTTATTCTTTGATTTCTTGATAAATAGAAACAAAAAGCACAAATCAGAAAGGAACAAATAATAATGTCCCTATTTTAAAAAGACTTTAGTAGCACCTGTTTAGGCAGGCGCAGCAAATGGGGTTCAATCCTAATTTCCGGGGCATGCTGAGATGGAGACTGAGACTGGCCATGGTGGTGCGCACCTGTAATTCCAGTGCTTGCGAGGAGGCTGAAAGCAGGAGGATCAGTACGAGTCCAATCTGTGTAGTGAGACCCTGTAGACCTGTACTATATACATTAAAAAATAAATAAAATAAAAAGACATTATTTAAAGAGAAAAATTCCAAGGAATTATAAAAATATGTTAAAATTCTTATGCAGGCTCAACAAGGTTACAAGATGCAGAATAAGTGTACAAAATTCAATCACAGTTTTGAATACTAGGAATGAACGTGTAGACACCAAAATTTAAAATGCAATATTATTAACAATTATTGAACAAATGAAATATGGAATTTGTATGCTAAAAAACAAATGCTAACAAAAGAAATCAAGGAAGATCTTTTTTTAAAATAAAAAGAGATAGGTTATGCTCGTGGATTATAGACTCAATGTGGTCAAGTTGTCAGTTCTTAGATTAAGCTGTAGGCTTAATGCAATTCATATAAAATCCACAGCAAGACTTTTTATGGATAGGGCAAATTTTTATAAAGCCTGTAAGGAATAGCGAAGGAATTATAAAGCTGAAAAAATTTTGAAAAAGAACAAAATTGGAAAACTAAGTCTACCTGATTCCAAGAATGATTATATAGCTCAGAAATCTCAACTGTGAGGTACTGATGGGGTATGGGTAACACGTACATCAGTCGTACCAAGTAGCCAAACCAGATCCATACAAATATGCCCCATTTATTTTCAATAAAAATACAGAAAGGGTTCAATGGGACAGAGATAGTGTTTAGCACGTGGTACAAGGTCACTGGAGATCCACAGGCATATTAAAAGGTCCTTAGCTAAATCTCATACTTTATACCAGAATGAATTCCAAATGGATCACAGAATTAAAGCATAAAGCATAACAGGAAATCTTCAGGATCTGGAGCTAGAGAAGGAGTCTTCGCATGACAGCAGTTTTTTTTTTTTTTTTAAATGCTGAACTTGATTTTAGCAAAATTAAAAGCTTTTTCTCTGTGAAAGAGCCTGTAAAGAAGATGAGAAGCCGAGGCGAGGGGAAAATATGTAAAACCATATATCTACAGATACAGAACTCAATGGAGAAGAAAAATCTCATTAGAAAGTAAATACGAGGGGCCAGGGAGATAGCTCAGTAGAATAAGCACTTGCCTGGCAAGTGCAAGGGGCTGAGTTCAATCCCTGGTTCCGCCAAAAAAAAAAAAAAAAAAAGAAAGTAAATACGATATGTTGACAGTTATTTTACTAAAGAGCACAAATAGATACAAAAAGCATATGAAAAGATGTTCAACATTATTGGCCATTAAGAAAATGCACATTAAAGACACAATGAGACATCAATGCCTACGTGTTAGAGTGAGTAGGATAAGGGACAGGATACCATCTAGAGGGTGCAGGTCACTTGTGCATTGCTATTTCACGGCAGTGTAGAGTGGGTTGGCCATTCTGCTAAGCAGTTTGGCAATACCTTAAAATCCTAAACATGCAACTTCCCTGTGATCCAGAAATTACACTCCTGATCGTCTATCTTAGAGAAATAAAACCCACACACTCCTCTGGGTGGAAGCTTCCAAATCTGTCTAAAACTCGGCCTCTGCCAGGGGCAGGCTCATCTGTCACATTGCCACCCAGATTATTTGCCAGAACTGAACAAAGTAAGCTTTGAGCTTGATGGTGCCAAAACTCGTAAAACTCTGATCAACCAAGTAAGGTCTTCAGAATCTCATTGCTTGAAAAAACTGATCTCAAAACAAAACAAATCCAGGTTCTCTTCCAAATTCTTTTCTCATGGGGGCAAGTGTAACAAGCATGCTTATTATTTTTAGTAACATCAGTGTAATACAGACTTACTGCAAGCATGCCGAGTGGGATACTCATCTCTTTTAATTCCCACGACAACACTGTGAAGGAGTATGGAAGGTACAAAGAAATTAGACAACTTTCTCTGGATCAAAGAACTGTTAAATTCAAGATTCAAATCTGTTTGAAATCTAAATCTGAAGCTTTTAACAATTGTGCCGTACTGCCTGGAGGACCAGCAGACTCCAGACTTTGGAAGGACGAAGCTGCCCCAGAGCATCTGAATTCTACATCAACTAAGACAGCAAGAAGCAATCATGGTGTCACTGTGCAGTGGCCTTTGGGTGTTGTCAGAGAGAGGCAGCAGAACCTGAGACAACACCAGCATTTCCATCTGTCACTTTACAGTCAGTCCACAATGCCCACTGCTGGCCATACAAAGCTTATTCTCTCAAAAGATCGGCACCATTCATAGCATGTCCCACCCAAGGACAGGCAAAACTCCACAGCTGTAGCTGTCCAGTGCAGCCTGCCGCCAGCTCTGCGCATTAAGCCCTGGGCATCTGCATGCATTTCCATAAAAGCATTCTGATGCGACCCAGCCTTCCTCCTGGAATGTCTGCTTGGTGTCTTGTGACAGCTGCTGTCAGCTTGGCGTGACTCTCTCCGTGGTCCCAGATGCCAGGATGAGCCCTTCCTCATCAAGGGGGAGAGGTTCAGAGCAAGATGCTCTCTCCTAAGATGTTTATCCCTGGCAGCTGCTAAGGACCACTGCCCAACAGAGTCTAGACCATGTATTGATAATCCTTCCTGAACTGCATGTAGTCACAGTCAATGTAGGATCCTGGGCATTTTTAGACAAAATAGGAGCTCATGTCACACCCATGCTTCTAGTCCCAGGGTTAAAATGCTCCCGAACAGTAAAGAGCCTTCCAAGATTCCAGCAAAGGGCTGAGGTCCAGCATTCCGTAGCAGCTGAAGCAGTATTTGGAAAATCCAAATCTCTGCAGTGACTGAGATTTATGTTCTCATATGAGCAGACCCTCGCGAGCTAAGTGGAACTGTCACTGGATTTAAGGCCTGTGGGCTGTTTAGCACTTGGAAACCTAGTTTTGTGAGTATGAAAAGAATAATGTTCACTTGGTCACTGGAAAGGCAACTTGGTGTATTTTAAAGTCGCAGCCTTGTAACATTTTTCTAGGAACATTTATAGTTTGCAAGCCATATGATACCTGTCACATAAATATGTGGCTGAGCTCCTGAAAAATTTTGTTTTTTAAAAACTTTAGCAATCCGCTGTTGCTCCTAAATTCCTCATACCATAATAGTAAATAACCCAAAGAAATAACTTCAGAAAAGTAATATTTTTGGTGTCATTCTTTTTAAAAATCTATTTTAAATGAAGGGGATACCATAACGAAGATGATATTTCATTGGTCAGTATTTCCTGTATGCTGGTCACATTTCAGCTTCCCTGGGAACCAGCAGTTGTGAAGTTGGAGATCAGGGTCTACGCTTCAGCTTTTCCAAATATGTAAACTTTATTGGTCTTTCATGTCAGTCTTGTAAGTCTGATGAGCCTTTTATGAACTTACAGTGCAAAGCCCGCCTGCTGGGCTGGGGATGTAGCTCGGGGGTAGGGCACCTGTGTAGCCTGCGTGAGGCCTTGGGTTCAATTCCTGGAAGCAGAAGCAGAAGCAGAAGCAGCAGCCGGGCTGCTGCCGGCTCCAGAGGAGGCTCCCTTCTCTGCGGTTGCTGTGTTGCCTTCCAAGTAGGGTGTCCAGTTTTATACACTGAATGAAGGTTGGCTTTCTTCCTTTGCATGGAATTAAAATAAGATGAATTAAGAAAGACTTAATGAGCCCAAGCTCTGGTGACCTTCTGGTCCCCTCTTTTTGAGACCCTGTGCTGACCCCATCATAGTATCTTACGTGCATGGCCCAGGAGACCTGCGCTCTATACAGGGCAGAGAAACCCTGCCGCTGCCACTTTGCCAGACCGTTAGGGCAACTTCCAGGCAGGCCCTCTCGTGTATCAGCTATTGTTAAGATGGCAACCTTCAGGGACGCAGAGCAGATGGCAGGGAAATATGCTGGAAACCACGGTGGACACAAAACATGGCAGGCTCACATTTTACTAGCAAGAAGATTCTTTGGGAGGTAAAGCATACCCTACATAAATATTAGCTCAAAATATCACCATCATCTGGCTCTTCACTGAGTGAAAACAGGGTCATAATAACTGCCCCAGGTCATCTAGGTGGCCCTGGCCCCCTCCTGCAGGAGCATGGCTCTGCTTCCGGCCCCTCTGGAGAGCTCTTGGCACATCTCCCATCTGTTCTGTGCCCTTCCTTCGGCAAGCGGTGACAGGACACCTCCATGTTCCTCTCTCTCCATCTTGGTTTCCTGGTTGCATCTCCTACTGTGGTTTGTGCCCCCACCCAAAGCTGTTTGTTACAATGTCCAGTTGAAGTAGACACCCCACTTCTGTCACAGCCCTCCCATGCCAGTGTCTAGTGTGTGGAGTGTCCACTCTGCTGACACCTGATACCTCCTCAGATGTCCCCACCAGGCACCCTGCTCAGCCCTATGAGGATTTTGCCAGAGGAGGGGCCAGGGCATGGGGCTGGAGGCTCCCCGACTTCCGCATCACCAGTGTGGGTGAGTGCCAGCTCCACCATGCCTGGCGCGGGGTCTGTAAGCCTTCGGACTTCGCTCCCTAGAGCCCCTTCTCCTGCTTGGTCTGTCGAATGGAGGCTGGTTTCTTCTGATAGCTCATTAAGGGAAGGAATGTAGTAAATCCTCAAAAAAATAAAAATAGAACTACCGTGTAGTCTAGCTGTTCACTTCAGGGTTACATACTTAGAAGGAATCAACGCAGTGTTTCAAAGCTGCACTTTTATGTTCCCTGTAGCGTTATTTACAACCCAAGTGTCATATGTTGATGAAAGGCTAGGTAAATAAGGGCAGGTAAATAGGCTTGTTTGTAGGCATGGATACATGCACACGCAGCCAGGCAAGGTGGGGCACGCCTGTAATCCCGGCACCAGGAGGCTGAGGAATGTGCTGCAGGTTGGAGGCCAGCCTGGGCTATGTGCGGAACCCTTCCCCCACTCTCTTTCTCTGTCTCTGTCTCTCTCTCTCTACATATATATATATATATATATATATATATATATATCTTGTATATAAATATATAAACTTTTTATATACATAAATATATAATATATATTAAAAGGCAATGTATATGTATTTATATGCATAAATATATCTCTATTTAGATCCTATATCTACATATCTATATAGATAAATGGAATATTATTTAGCTTTATTTTTATTTGTTATTTTCTTCTGTATTTAGTACAGGGTCTGTAGGGTCTCAGTATGTAGCTTGGACTCCTAGTGAGCCTCCTGTCTTCAGCCTTCCGAGCGCTGGGACTACGGGCGTGGGCCTCCACATCCAGTCTCAACCTCTGTCTCAGCGCGACCCGGGGGCGGGGCTAGCACAGCAGGCCGGGCGTGTGCCTAAGCAGGCCCTTTAGTCTGCTGAGCTATCTGGCCAGCCCTATTCAGCTTTAAAAAGAAGGAAACCCTGCTGTTTGTAACAAGGATGAATGCAGGGTAAAATAATCCAGACAGCAAGATAAATACTGCGTGAGCAGTCAGTACCGCGTGTGTGATGGGCCTGAGGTGTGCTGGGTGGGTCTGAAGCATTCTCAGAGAGGGAAGGTGACTGCGAGGCCACGGCGATAACGGGCTGACCCTGGCAATCATGTCACAGCATAGCCATATTTTAAAACCACATCCTACCTTAGGTGCTTAAGATTTTGTCAGTTTTCCCTCATGCCGGGCACAGTGACAGGCATATGACAGGCACAAAGAGCAGCTTTTGTTATGCATTCACTGGACGCACCTGAATGGAGCCAGACGGTGTGCTGTTTGCCACATCTCAGACGATGACAAAACTGCTGCCTGTTTCCTCACGCTGGCTCTGCAGGAGGGGGAATCTGCCTGGGAACAGAGAGGCTGTTAGGACTCGGATTCTCTCCCCAGGACGAAGCAGCGTTTGCAGGAGACGGGCAGGGGCAGGGACGCGCACGTTCCGTTCTGGGCTGAGCGCTGGCGCGACTTGCGCTGCCGCTCACCTGCAAAATGTGTGCTGTACTCTGCTCTTCGAGTGCCCCCTGATTCCTTGCCCGCATTTGTGTGACAGTGGAAAGTAGCGCGACAGCAGGAAGGAACTGATGAGGGACAGTGTGGGCAGATGTTAGGATTTGGGTTGATAAACTGATGACTTCCGTATTTCCAAAGTGGCAAGGGAACCTGTTTGCCTGATATTCTTCATCTTGATGCTATTTGCTTTGCTTGCTGAATCGAGAAGTTGTAGCTGACTCAGGACATTGGCGCAAAGTGAAACTCGACTGCAGATCTAAGCTTGTGTTCTGAGCGCGTCACCATCTGTGATCAGCCATTCATAAAAGATTAAATGTGCGGCAGGCACGTATCTGGGTGCATGTGTGTCAGGCTTGCCCATCTGTTTGCATTTTGCTTAAAGCAACAGCAGCTTTTCCTTACCCACTTGAATGTGTGTAATTCTTTTAACGTTCATTAGGCGGCAGCAGTCTTGTGGTCCTCAGCTAGTGTTTCAGACTCCAACAAGATTAGCCATAATTGAATCAGTGGAAAGGAGTTTTAAAGCTTTATATTTTATTGACTGGGCTAGAATCACTTAAATGTCACTAGATACTCGCAGTAGAAAAATTTATACTGTAATTTAATGTTTAAAAGTGCTGTCCAAAGGACCTTCATGGTGGTTCACGTAGGTTTTTAGGGGGAAAGTAAGGAACAGGCTATCATTCTGAAACAAGATGCTGTTTTCATTACATATTTTAAAGAATTATTTGTAAATTGAAACTATTTTGTATTCAAATCCTTCTCTTTTTCTGCTCTCTTCGTC
>NDGM011027090.1:0-15903 GCA_002564305.1 Octomys mimax
GGATGGTTAAGACCAAGGTAAAGCAGGACCTATGCAACAAGAGTTGTAGCTTTTGGGTCTTTGAAGAGGAAAGAAGCTAAAGAATGTGGGCAGCCTGTAGAATCCGGAAAGGGAAGGCAGGATATTGCCCCTTAGCATCTCCAACTGGAAAGCAGCTTTCTCCATACCTTGATTTTAGCTCAGTGAGACCCTCCTTGATTTCTACCTACCAAAATATAAGATTATAAATTTGGATTGCTTTAAGACACTGCTCGTGGTAATTTTCATAGAGCAGCAGTAGAAAATTAATACAGTACTTAATAATACAAAGTTAAAATATACTAGGAAAGCGCTAACAGAACCAAAGGGGAAAAATGAACAAATGTACCATCATAGACAGAGATTTTAAAACACCTCTTTCAGAAATTAATAAGATAACTACAATTAAAATAAAAACAAGAAAGATTTAGAAGATTGAATAATACTATTTTTAACTTGAAGTACTGACATATGTAGAATATAATTGAATGTATTCTTTTCAATTATACATGGACCATTCACCAAGGTAAACCACCAAAAGTCTAAATACATCTGAAAGTATTGAGATTATGCTTTAAATGACAAAAAAGAAGTTGATATTTGTAATAAAATATGTACACATTTAGAAGTCAATGAAATTAAAAATAATCTATAGGTTACAGGTGAAATATTTAAAAGTAGAAAATATTTTATTTTATTTTTGTATTTAGGGCAAGGTCTACAGAGTCTCACTGTATAGATCGGGCTCATAGCAGTCCTCCTGTTTACAGCCTCCCGGGTGCTGGTTACAGGTGCATGCCACCACACCGGTCACAATGGCCTTCTCAGCACGCCCCAGGGGTGGGGCTGGCATGGCAGGCCCAGGGATCAAACTCCTGGCCCCTGCCTCTGCCTAAGCAGGCACTTTAATCCTCTGAGCTATTTGGCTGGCCCTTAAAAGTAGAAAATAGTTTTAAATGATTATGAAAATACATTGTATCAAGGGATATTTAGCAAAAGCAGAGCCTAAAGAGAAATTTACACTCTAATAAGCTTATATTGCAGGAGAAGAAACATTTAAAATCCATGATTTTAATTTCTAACTAAAGAAGTTAGAAAAAGAGCAAAATAGACCCAAACTAAGTAAAGTCAATGAAACAAAAATAAAAGTAATTAATAAGGCAGAAAACTAAAGTGTTTCTTCTGAAAGATCAACAAATTTGAAAAACTTCTCTCCTGGCTGAAGGGCTGAGGAGAGGAGAAGGTGATTAAGAAAGAATGAGAATTAAAGTATCAGGAACGAAAGGGGTGCTCACTATAGATCCCACAGATGTTTAAAGTATAATAAAGGACTGCTGTGGACAACTTACGCCTACAAAATTGACAACCGAGGTAGCAAATTCTTTGAAAAATACGACTTACAAAAACGACATAAGTATAAATCTCATAGCACTCAAAGACGCTCTTCCCTTCCCTCATCTTCTTTCCTGCTGTTCCCATCTGGACCAGTTACCTCTGTGCTTCCTGAAGAGCTATCATCCAGGGATCTTCCTTTATCATCATTGCAGGAACTCTTTTTGTCAGTTTTATTTATTGAATTCATGCCTATCTTTTGAGATTTACTCCCTCCTTTAAGCAGAGCATTTCTCCAAGAAACTCCTAAGAAAAGAAATGAAAGGTAAATACGTTGAGATTGTGTATTAGTTTGATATATATGTTTGAGCCACATAAATTTCCCTCCAATTCTGACATTTTATTCTAATTTTTTTTGTCACTATTGAAAACCCCAGTATCTTCAAAATTTTCCAGGCCAGTGAGATAGCTCAGTGGACTAAAGCACCTGCTTATGCAAGCTTATGCAAGCACAGGAACTGTGGTTCCATCCCGGACACCACATGCCGCACGAGCCCCGCCCCCAGGTCAGGCAGACCTTCCAGAGTCCGAGATCTAAGATCACAGGCTCAAGCCACCGTGCCCAATCTCAGTCCCTGCCTCAGCATGCTGGAATGAGGGTGGAGCCAGCATGGCACTCCAGGGATCCAACCTCAGCCACTGAGCTCTGCCTAAGCAGGTGCTTTAGTCGGCTGAGCTATCTGGCCGGCCCTGCCATAGTATTTCTTGCTTGATAGTTATCTTCTCTCTGTCTCAGTGATCTTTTCCGTGGCTGTTTTTAAAAATTCTGTTTACCAAGTATGTGGTAGACCCTCTTAATCTAAAATTTATATCCTTCATTTTTGAAAATTTTCCCAAAATTTATTTCTTTATTTTTATTTTTATTTATTTATCTTTTTTTCTGTATTTTAGGGAAGGGTCTACCCTAAAGGTAGAAGGGTGTTCGGGGTCTCACTACTAGATCAGACTCAGTAATTCTCCTGTTTACAGCCTCCCAAGTGCTGGGATTACAGGTGCGTGCCACCACGCCCAGTCTCAATTGCCAGCTCAGTGCACCCCAGGGGTGGGGCAGGCATGGCAGGTCCAGGGATTGCACCCCCGGCCCCTGCTCCTGCTTGCTGGTGCTTTAACCCACTGAGCTATTTGGCCGGCCCTTTTAAAATTTGAGAAGAATTTTTTTCTTTTGGCTACTTCACGCTGCCTTAAGTGCGGGTCTGGTGCAGCTTCTGGAGCTGGGAATCCAACTGCGGTCCTCTACGGCTTATTTCTTTATGATATTAATTCCATTGTTTTTCCACTCTGTGTAGACCTGCGATTGGTGAAATAATGGAACTTCTTAAATAATACTTTGATTTTTCTGTGATATTTAAGTTCATATGTCTGATTTATTTCATATAACATTATGGCATCCAAGTGCATTTCTATTTTCCTACAGATAACACAAGTTTGTCTTTGTGGCAGAGTTGTATGAATTCTACAGTCCATTATATGTGAATACCACATTATTTAATCTGTTCATTTGGAGGTGGGCATATAGGCTGCTTCCAAAATTCAGCTATTATGAATTATGCTGCTATAAACAATGGTATGCATGGGTCACTTTATCAAGGAGTTTTTTAATGAAGCTGATATTTTTGTTTCATTTCAAGGCATGTGATAGTGATCACAAGTAGAGGTTGATGCTCCTGACTTGATTTGTATTAAGGTACCAGCAATTTTGCCTGCTGTTTTAGACCAGTCCACAGGTTTGCAGTACAAACCAGGAAAATAATATATATATATGTACATACATATATATATATATATATATATATATATTTCCAAGCTTCATCAATGATTAGCTACTGTTAATAATTAATAATTATATCTATGAATGTATATATTTATAAGGCAAAAGCATACTTTTACTAATGAAATATTAACTTTGCTTTCAAGTTTTCAGTTAAATCTATATTATTGATAATTGCTTCTAAACTGATTTTCTTTTTTTGTATTAAAAAGATTTATTTTAATTAAACTCCTCCATCTTTAGTCACCTCCTGTGCTGTTATATTTCAAAGATTGAATATAATACAGTGATTTACAAATTCATTTTACCAGGTGAGCATTTTTTAAGCCCAGAACTGGGTCTTAATGGTCTCAGGACCCCCTTTAATAGACTGATTTTCTTTATTGACCTTTCATCTAAGGAGCATTCAGCGATGCCAATCATATAAGGAACTAATAATCTATCAGCTAATTTCTATACTTTCATAGTCATGAAGCTCAATAACTTACCTCTAAAATGCCTTTTCAAAATAGTTGTGGTTGGTTTTGTTTGTTTGTTTGTTTTTGTTTTTGTTTTTTGTTTTTTGTTTTTTTTGCAGAACTGGGGCTTGAACTCAGGCCCTTGCACTTACCAGGGAAGCACTTATTCTACTGAGCCATCTCCCCAGCCCCTCAAAATAGTTTTATAGTATTATTGTAAAATAAGGTAACAAAGTGCTCTTATTCCCATGTAAGCCTAAGAAAACCATTAGGCTCTCAAAATAATGTTAGTAGATAATTCTGGGACTACTGTTATTGCAGGTATTTTAGAAGTAGCTTGTAAGAACACAGTATTAGTACCAAACTGAGTTGAACATTGAAAATATGCATATGCGTACCTGTCCTAGTTACTTCTCTCATTTCTTAGACGAAGTACTCAACACCTCAAGATCAAGACCAAGAAAAAACAGTTTATTTGGCTGACAAATAGAGGTTTCAATCCATAATTGGCTAGCTTCAAAACAGAGTAGCATGGCACATAAGCATCATAGAAGAGAAACAATTCGTGGTGGAGAGAAGACAGCAAAACAAGTAAGAAAGGAACAAGACAAAACTCTTACTGCCTCTTATATTGTATGTAGGCTACCAGGATTAGGGCTGCCAAACAAACCAGTGGACTGAATTAATAATCATCCACACTTAATCCTAACACACTTAATCCTAGCATTGTCCAATGAATCAATCAAACACCTTAGATCCAGAAAGCAAGAATACAAGTATATATACTCTTCTGCTGCTAACTATCAAAACAATGATATTATCACATATACAAACTCTGGAAAATGCCACTACACTATTTTAAAATAATGGAAGTGAGAAAAAGGTAAATAATGGGTAGTATTATTGTGAAAAATAGTTTTAATCTCAAAGACTGTTGAAAGAGTTTTGGTATCTTAGTTTTCATGTTTCTGGGACAAAAAACTTGACACCTAAAAGTTAAAGGAGTTTAGATTTATTTCAGCTCACAGTCTGTAGAGGTTTCATTCCATAGTGGCTATCCCAAGGGAGGGCAACATAGCGAGAGGCATGACAGAGGAGAAAGAGTTCATGGCATTCATGAGATGCAGGCAGAAAGCGGCCAGCAACAAGCAGCCAGCATCCCTTTCCCATTCATCCCATCCAGGCTGCCAGCCTTTTGGGTCCTGCTCCCCAGACATATGCTAAGTCCCATATACCACACACCCTTAATCCCAGTATCACACACCCTAGATCTAGCCAGTTCTGATCTATGACCATATAAGGCTTTAGGGGAACATCTAGACACAAGTCACTTGGGGCCTCCAGAAGTCCTTGAACCAGATCCTTGAAACTGCTGATGTAGCATGAAAACGGGCATGTGAGAGGCTAGGTTGTCCTCAGGTCTCTCATTTCAGTCCACTATTCCTTCTTTTGCAAAGGCACCTGATTTCTAGTTTCTGAACCTTCCTGGGGCTCTACCACAAGAATCAGCCTGTCTAGGCTTCCCTCACCACAGGTATGGAATTAAGCTTTCTTTCTGTAGTCAGCTAAGTCACTAATCACACTTCCCTTCTGTTTTTAAATGCCAGCATGTTAATTGAGGTTTTCATTCAGTTCTTTACCTTATATGTTGAAACCTTTTAGTTTTTATGTTTTATTTTGTTACAGTTTTAATGAGGATAAGGGAGGGAGCCTTAGTAAACATGTTTTTAAACAACCATGTTTAACCTTAAATCCTACCATCTGTAGTTTACCCCTTCTAGAATTATCTCCATAGGAAGGTTTAAAATTTAAACTTCTGAAATATACAGAATTAATTTTAAATATTAGCCAAGTTATCCAAAACCACATGTTCTTCATGCCTAGGGCCCCTGGGAGAGAAAAAGATTAAGAAGAAATCTGATTATGTGGTCCAGATAACTATTCTTAAGAACTTCATCAGATGATTCGGAGGGTTAGTGAGGACTGAGAACTATTTCCCTGGAACCTTCGTACTGAACATAGTAACCCACGGACGTTGCAATACGTAGTGGGGCTTCCAGCTCAGCAGCATAGCATCAGCTGTGCATGCATTAGGAAGACAGATTTGGTACTTCGTCGTAGGCCCAGTGAACTAGAAACACTGAGAATGAGACCCAGTAGTCTATTTTAACAACCCTTTCAAATGACACCGATGTTTTTGGAAGCTTAAGAACCAGTGCCATAAACAATGACTGCCTCTTTCTGATTCCTTCTTTTAATTAGTACATGTTTGCAGTCCATAATGATCATATTCCTTGTGGGAAGTTAGTACATGTGCGTAATACATCTTAATTCCTTTTTTCATCCTCTTTTACTCCCCTAAAATACATCTGTCATATTTGTTGGCATAGTAGTTTCTTCTGTAGCTTCTTTTCTGACATGTGAATGGGGTCAAAGACATAAAAATGTCTACCCTTGTCATCTTAATCATAGCTTCGAGGAACTTACATTTCCATAAGTTTATCTCACATAAGAGTAAGCATTTCCTTTGGTTTTAGACCCTGCTTATGCAAAACATTCTTCTGCTGTTTCAGAAATAGAAAATACAGTGGATACATGACAGCTGAAAACTTAAGAGATTGATTTTGTAATTTATATTTTTAGCTATAATTACAAAGTATAGGAATGAACATTTTTAAAAAGTTGTCCTAACAGCAATTATGAATTTTCCCATAACATAAGCATATGTGAGCAAAATAACTCTAGGAATTGAAAGTTCATGAATATTTCCACTAGCAATCAAATAGTAGAATTAATTACTTGTTAAGCAACAGCGCTACATAAAAGGAGAAGTTGAATGAGTCTATCACATAGACCAAAACTTTAGAGTAAAAATGCTAACAAAATGTGAACCATATTTGAAAAATAGTTGGAAAATATTTAACAAAGTGATTCATATTATATGCCATAAGTATGAGCTAAGATTAATAATATTAATGGTAATGAAATAAGGAAAGGAGAACATTAGAGAAAGAGGGAAGAAGGAGGAGGGAAAGAGACGATTTAAAAAGAAGTGCATTGTGTATGTGTATCTGCTCCCCAAGATGACTTTAAACTGCATGGGCTGTAAATATATACTAATAAAAAATAAAACAACATTTTGAAAGCAAGAGATCTATAGGATTATAGATTATGATTTGGAAGCGGAACAAGGGCTTTAAAGCCAGTAGGCCTAGAGAAATTTTCTGACCCTCAGATTTGTGGTCCTCAGGCAAAAGGAAATATTGGAGAGGTCCATTTTCTCACCCGTGAAGTGGTATTCAGGTCCACTTCACAAAACTACTGTGAAAACTAAATGAGCTAATGTGAAAAGCTCTTGCCAAGTACACATACCCTCATAAAATTTGTTTCTTTCTTTCCATTATCCCTTACGATCTGTATTTACAAAGTATCTTACTATAGAATATACAGATATTTGGCACACATTCTCCTTGTGAGCATTATTACAGTGCTCTGAAGGTCCTTTAAGACTAACCTATAGCCTTGTCAGCCTAAGAGGAAAACAGATGGTTCTATAGAGGAAACCCTGTTATCCTTTATTAATTCACATGAAAAAATTTTCTTGAGTACCTACTAGGTGCAGATACTGTAATAGATACTAAGAATAAGCAAGGGAGCAAAGGAGGCATTATGTTTTCCTTTTGAGCTTAGTGGGCTTCTAGTTAGGAAGAAGTTTATTCTTGTAGTGATGATTTCTACAAGCAACACTTGTTCTTTTTGTTCTAGAAGACAGGAAAAAGGAAAAGGGGCTACAACTGAAAGAACTAAGAATCACAATAGAAAAATCAACTCTGGATCCCGAAAGAAAGCTATGCCTAGATAATTGTCTATTGCAGGATATTTAAAAGGACGAGGGTAGAAAAGGAGGTATTAATGACTGATAGAGGTTGCTTGGAAAGAGCGAGAAAGAGAAAAAGGGAGAGAATACTTTCTAAAATGAACTAAAAGAAAAAGATTATTGTCTACAGAAAGAAAATATCCTGTATATACACCCTATATATGTTTATAGGTTATGTGTGAACAGAAATCCAAAGCATTTTTCTATATAACAGACTGAAGGTCAAATCTGTAGGACATAAGTTAGCTATGACTTAGACTTCAAATATCCCCCAAAGTCTCACATCCATGGGTGAGATGTGGTTAGAAAGGGCTGGAGTCACTAGAAATGTGATTTGGAAGGGTGTAGTCTGGTCCTGGCTTCTCCCTTCTCTTTCAGCATCTTGGTTGCCATGAATAAGTAATCCCTATACCACACCAGTGATTGGTGATTTCTGCCTTTGTGCCAGCCAACCGTGGACAAAGTCTGCCAAAACTTTGAGCCAAATTAGACTTCTCCATCTATGGGCTGAGGGTGTTGGGTAGTTATGGTTGAGAAGTCTAGAAGCTTAACTAAGTATTTCAGTAGTTCTACATCCTAGGCTGTAAAGGGTGTGCCCTTATTGCTGTTTATTATGTCACCCTGATTAGTTTAGAAGTTTAATTGACTTAGCATGAGGCCAAGGCACTTACTAGGTGAACATGCTGAGCCTGTGCAAGAGGAAGGCATGGAAATGGTGTGAGAGCCACAACCACCCAAGGTCAGGCAGCCTGCTTGCAATATAAGGGAGGAAAAGAGGTTTGCACTTCCCGCATTTTTCTCTTGCTGCTTTTGCTGTCTTCTCACACCTTGAAGTATGGCTCCTCACCTTGGAGCCAGCTGATTATGGCTGAACCCTCCACAAACTGTGAGCTAAATAAACCCGTCCTTCCTTAAGATAGGGTGTCAGTTATTTTGTCTCAGAAATAATAAAAAAAAGTAACCAAGACAGGAGCGTTTTGTCCCAGCAACAGGAAAATGACTAATACAACCTATCTATGTAACCTTAGAGACACTACCCAGCACCTTCTTAAACCACCATGATTTCATAAAGCAGATGTGACAACACCCATGATCAAGTAGTGAGCTCCTTACCATTGTAGCTTTCCAACCTCACTCTAGTTCTGGAAGGCAGCGTGGTCCCTATCATTGCTGCCACCTCAAGGATCCCTGGTGAACTTCACATACCTTACCTACTGTTGATGTTGTGCAGAGGTAAGCTACTCCCTTCTCACACCAGAGTGTATGCAGATATGTGGAAGCCCAAAGAAGGCTTAATTAAACATTACCTTTAGACCCCTGTAATGAAACTCAAAACCACATAGTCAGCATCATGGAAAATGGATCTCTGTACCTCTAATTTTGCATCTTTAAGTTCTAGATGTAAGTGTGAAGTATGATGGCCCAGACTTTTATGGAGTCCCCTCATCAGTGAAGAGACATGAACTCTCTTCTCCACATCCTCTCTGTCATTTTACCTTTTTGTCTACTCCTGATACTCACCCTCCAATCATTATAGGTATTCAGCTGCCAAAGGAGCTAAGTGATTTCTTCTGGTCTTCTGAGTAGCAGAGTGGTTTTAGGAAAATGTAACGATCACTTCAGTAGGGTCTGGGGCTGTGTTTTACAAAACAGAATAGTGTTTCACAGATACCTAGATATTGGCCTACAAATATTTAAAGTCATGGGATAAACAATGTTGCATCTTCCTCTATGTTACTTAAAGAGTAAGGCCAGAGAGTCCTAAGACTGCCTGAACATCTAAAATTGTAAAAGAATTTGAGCAAGCTCTAGCTCTGTCCAAGGATGTCTCTTTTTGCTAAGGAAGGAAACTATGAGAAATAGTGCTTAGTGTTATTAGTATAGCTATAAGACCTGTGACACATTAAAACTTTGTAAGCACATCATACATATTAATCAGGGGCAGCTGCCAAATACATGGATACTAAAATATATGCCTCTAGACAAACACTGGATTTGACATCCCCTTCTATCCTGTGTCAGGTGCCTCTTGTCCTTTTCTCAATCACTGGAGCCCAGATGAGGGGTACTGAATGGTTAAATCTAACTATTGTGCACAGGAAATGAGAGAGTTAGGAATTACCCTCACATTTTTTATTCCTCTATCAAATAAGTGTTTGCCACACTGGAGTCAAATTGTTTAACTTTGAATCCTGGCTCTACTCTTTTCTTAGACAAGTCATCTAACTGCACTGAATCTTGGCTTTTGCAGCCATAAAATAGAATTTATTTATTTATTTATTTATTTATTTTTTAATTCTTGAGCACTTGGAATAAGTCAGTGAATAAAAAAAGAAAACTTCCTGGACTTTTAGAGTTTACATCTGGGAGCAATGGTTTGGGACAGGTAGAGTAATAATAAAGAGAAAATATAATACATAAATTATAGCATGTTATAAAATCAAAAAATGGAATTCGGAAAATGCTAAAGGGAGGAGAGCAGATTGGAGCTGATCTTTTAGAAAGTAAGAGTTGATCCAAAATGTAAAAAAGTGAATTACAGCTAAGCAGACACCCTAGAGAAGAATATTCTGGAGAGAGAGGACCCCTAGATTGATTGAAGGTTCTTAGATGGTAGTGAATCTTCTGGATCATAATAGCTTCCACTACACAGGGTTATTGTGAGAACAAATGAAATGAAGTATATAAAGCATTTGGCATCATACTTGCAATTGTATTTAATAAGTTTTAGATACAAAGATTATCTCTGTTTGGAAGTCATATATTTAAGTGTTCAATAAGTCATAGAATCATGAAATATGACCTATCTAGCACATTCTTGAAATGGCAACTTTTGAAGTTGCTATTTACATATACCTATATATGAAAGATATATGTTATATATTCTTATATTTATTTAATTATTTATTTATGTATTTTAGGGAAGGGTCTACAGGATGTTCAGGGTCTCACTACTAGATCGGAAGTGTACTGATTCTCCTGTTTACAGCCTCCCAAATGCTGGGCCACCACGCCCAGTCTCAATCAACATCTCAGTGTGCCCCAGGGGTGGGGCCTGCACAGCAGGCCTGGGGATTGAACCCCCAGCCCCTGTGCCTGCTTGCAGATGCTTTACTCTGTGGAGCTATTTGGCCGGCCCTATATTTTTATTATATATTAATTTTCTTGGCTTTAAAGCACTGAGTTTTTTAATGTATTATCTCTGAATAATTTTCTTTGGTAAGAGCCATTAAAAAAACTGTTATTTAGAGGTTGTGATGCAGCTAACTGGAAGATGTAAATAATACTGCCAGGTCTTCAGTTATTTTCATCAAGCTGTGACTCTCCAAAGCCCCTTTGCAGTGACAATAGGCCCATGGCACATATGCTGCAGCAGGCTATTTGTTGTCACTGAAAGCTCTAAAAGGCTCACCATCACTGCTCTAGGGGACTTTCCAGTATTTCCAGCCAATCCAATCATCTTTCCATTTTAGAAGAGGATGAAATTTATTGTCACTAGAGTTTTATTCTGCTATCTCAACGTGTAAAGACATAAAGGAACAGGACCTCTAGTATGCACAGTTTGGTATAGTATATTGTATAGGGATGAAGATAAAAGTAGAAGGTAGGAAGTAACATGAAAGCCTTCCATGTGGCAACTATTGTTGTAGCTTCTTTATACAAAGTTAAATCCTATAAGGCTATGCTATCATAGTAATAAAGGGGGGCCCAGACCTCCAGCAGCATCACCTTGAGGTGTATGAAGAGAAACTCTGAACCCGCCCCAGAACTACTGAATTTGTATCTGCAGTCTAGTAGAACCCCCAGGTGTTTCATATGTACAATAAACTCTAAGAAGCACTTCTCTAGTAGACAAGTTCATTAACACTGTCTGCCTTAGATGAGGTACATAAGCTTCAGAGAGAACACATACTGGACCTGTCTAAAGACAAACAGCTAGAAAATGGTAGCCCAGGGCTGAACTGAGGTCTGTTCACAGAGCAGCCTGTGCTCTTTCCATTCCACTAGTTCCCTCACTAGCTCTTTTTACTAGGAAACCTCATAACCTATCTTATAGAAAAAATAAAAGAACCCTCTCAGTTTCCACTCAGATATACTTTGAAAGCATTTGCTCAAACAGGCTGAGTGTAAACACCTGGTCCAAAGCAGCCTGGGAAGATGATCATTGAATTTGTGTGTGGCTGTGGGTGGAGGAGTCACATACTCCCCTTCTTTTCTGAGGAAACCTGCTTTTCTGTTGAATTAGGGAGCCTAAGTGTAATTGTTGGCAGGATCCTCTCCAAATCCTTCTCTGGTGAACAGAAGACAAGAACGAATGGAAAGGGCAAACGATGGCCTGAGGAGATGAACAATCTGGCGCAAGAGCAGGGAATGTCTTTTTTTATGAGCAAAGAGGTATTTTTATGGTTTGCCTTGAGTGAAGAGCCTATGATGTTGGGAAAACAGACTGGTAACAGCTGGACCACACTTTGGATCAGTTGCCACAACAACTTGAAACATTTGTGTCTAGTGTCATTTGATCCTTCTTTAAGAGCTGTGTTACCTCAGCGTGGATGTTTGACTTTCAGGGTTACTCCATGCAGTGAGCATATCGGCCTGATTGTGTTCCTTAGAGTCCATGCAGTGTTAATTATACTCACTTGGGAGTTTGATTCTAGGATTATAGACTGTGGCAACTCACAGGTGACTAGAACCCAGAATCTTATAGAACCACCCGTCTATTTATAAGCCATCTGATTTCCAGGGGCAAACCCTACTTGATGGCATTTGTAAAATCATAAAGATAGTCACAGAAACACCAAATGTTTCATTTTGGGCTATATATTTTCTCTTTCTCATCTTAATTTTTCAATTTTAATTTCAGGATAAGTTGTTAGCATTTAAATTAAATTTTCTCGGAAAAATAAAGGCTGAGTGAAATCTGGGACTTACACAGACAGACATTTGTTCTTAGGAAAAGTGTCCACTCTTTCCTTTTAAAAAAAAATCAATTATCCTTCTCCCATTTCCCAAATTTATGGCGGCTGGAACTAGAGGTTGTGATAAAATGGCATTACCTAGTCTATGCCCACCACTACTGAGGCAACTCATGGCTCCTTTCTGAGGAAAAAAGTTCTCCAGAGAACAGTCAGGAAAAAAAAAAAAAATGTTAGATGGAGATGGTTTTGAGCATGTGTAGGATGTAATTTCATTATTGTCTAAAGTTACATGGCTGTTTCTTGCTCAGGCAGTTTCCTAAACAGAATATATAGTATTGTTAGATGGCTGTGTAACTGTGGGTTTTTTGCTGGTATTCTGATGCAGAAGTGGAGAGCTGTTTCCTGTCATTTCTTTCCCATTTTATTCTACCCTTCTCACTTTATTTCATGTAAATAAACAGAAACAGAGTTAAAGTATCATAAAAGAACCACCACCAAGTAACACTTTAGCTAAAATGCTCTGCTTTCCTGTAGAAGCAAGGGAATTCAAAATTTTCTGTAATTTGAAAATTCATTTATGTTATAGTTTTTCCAATGTGTCCTCAACTTTCATCCAAAATACTTTAATGTGAATCACATGAAAACTGAAGCCAACCATTACCAGTACTTTAATATTTACATTTCCTGTTCCATGTAGGTAATTTTGTAAATTTAAGGTTAGCCTCGTCAGTTTAGAGGAAGGCAAGGGGAGCCCAGCTGTGTGTGTAAAATGCCCTTCCCTTTTAGAAATTTGACACAATCTGAGTGAAAGAATACTTGTCATGTGAAGGATGCTATACACCGAGGGCACAAAGCATCAGGCCCAGGCAGTGTACACTCTAGAACACCACCAGCAACAGACTTTTAGTATTTGAGGGGAAAAAATGCCTCAGCGTAGAGTGAGTAGGCTATTGGAGATTGGCACTGAAAATCCCAGGAAACCTTGTGATCACAGGATAGTTCCCAGACCTTTACCCCTTACTGCAGGAATCAAAACATCAGTGCTACTTCTTTGGGTTTAAAACACTTTTTAAGGTAATTAGTCCTTTTGCAATTCTGATGAAAGCTATTGATCTTAGAAAAATGTATATATGTATATGAAGAAATACACATATATGTGTACACAAACAATTTTACATAAAATTTCACAGCTTTTAGGAATCCATGGAGCCCATCTGTGGATCTTATAAGGAATCCAAAATCTTTGTTCAGAACTGGATTTCAGCACTCTTCTCCCTTCTCTGATACCCTTATGCCAAACTACTCATTTGTAGGCTCCTAAGTACTTTTAAAATTACTTTTGGAGCAGAACACAGAAAGGCTATACAGTACTAATGTAAATCAATGTATTTTAATATAATAAGAGGGAGAAGAAAGGTGTGGGGTTTTCTTAGTTCCCACTTACATCACCACTTTAAAATTTTCTTGAGAAGCTTTATTTTTCATCACTTCTTTGTCTAATTTTCAACCCTCAAGGTGAAATCTCTATATATTGAGAAATTATACAAAACACAATGCAAATATGGTTTTATGACAAGTAACATTTTTAGAAACAATTATTACAATAAGGAAACTAACTTGTTAGACCAAGAACACTCAAGCATGTGATATAGGTTCTCACTATGCAGCTTGGACTCGTAACGATCCTCCTGTTTTCAGCCTCCCCAGCACTGGGATTACAGGTGTGCGCCATCACACCTGGTCTCTGTGGCCAGCTCAATGCACCCAGGGATGGGGCTGGCATAACGTGTGGTGCCAAGGATCAAAACCGGGTCCCTGTGCTGCCTAAGCAGTTTCTTAGTCTTCTGAGCTATCTTGCCGGCCCCAAGCATTCATGTTTGCCAGCACAGTAGTTACTGGAATGAAGGCATGAATAAATAAATAGACCTTCTGCCATGCTACTAAATAAGATTCAAGTGAAGAAAAAATAACAGAACAACCTATTAACAATATAAGAATAATTTACAAATAGCAGTTTAAAGTGTTTGATTATGGGCAACATACATTATGAAAAATCTAATTCTTTGGCCACCTCTTTTCTATTCTATTCTTTCTTCCTACCTAAAGTTCAATAGCATTGGTTTTAAAATGTGTGAGTATGTGGGACTTTTGCTTTTTCTTTGTGTGTTTTAATTAGCACATGTTTGTAGTGCAGAATGATTGTATTCATCAGAAAAAGTTGGTACACATACATAATACATCTTAATTGCTTTTTACATCTATTCTCTCTTTCCTTCCAGCTGCATTTTTTCTTTATTCTCCCTTCAGGCCTCTCCTCCATCTCTTTTGTCCCTATAATCTATCTTTTATTTTGTGCTTTATTTATACTTTGAGATTTTTATATAAAAGAAAGCATGTGATATTTAAGCTGTGTGTTTGATTTAGTTCACTTAGCATTATGGTCTCAATATGCATCCATTTTCCTGCAAATGACTCAAGTTTATCCTTTCTTATAGAAGATTAGTACTTTACTGTATGTAAATACCACATTTTCCTTATCTTTACATCTGCTGATGGACATATAGACCACTTCCAAGACCTAACTATTATAAATCATGCTGTTATTAACATGGGTGTCGATGTATCACTGCAATATAATGTCTCTAACTCTTTCAGGAGATACCTCAAAGGGAAATAGATGTGTCCAGTGGAATTTCTTGTTTCAGGTTTTGAGTGGTTGTATTAGTTTCTATTGCTACCAACAATGAAGAATGGTTCCATTTTCCTGCAACCTCATCATTTTTGCTATCTAATTCCTTGTTGTTAAACGTTCTTTCTGAAATAAGATGAAATCACCATGTTGTTTTAATTCACATTTTCTAGTGGCCAGAAATGTTGAACATGTTTTCATGTATTTATTGTCCATTTGTATATCTTCTTTGAGAAGTGTCTATTCATTTCAGCCGCTCGTTTTTTGATTGGATCTTATTTGGGGATATATATATATATATATATATATATATATATATATATATATATGATATTGGCCCTCTGTCAAAGTAATAGCTAGCAAAATTTTTTCCCCATTCAGTAGGTTGTCTCTTCAGTATGTTGGTTGTCTCCTTTGTTGTGCAGAAGGCTTTTAATGTGATATGATCTTTGTTACTGTTTGTGTCTCATTGTCCCCCAAAAGCCTCCTGCAGTCATGGGGCGGAATTCTAGTTTGTCATTAATTCATGATCCATTGGGATCATGGGTGTGAGTGCTGCTGGGATTATGGGTATGAGTGCTACACCCAGCATGGGGCAGAGAGCCTGAATGGGACTTACAGGAGACAGACTTCTTTTCTGCAGCCATTGTTGCTGCTACTTCTCCATTTTACTCTCTGCTCTTGGCTGCCGCCATGAAAGGTTGCTCTCTGACATGTGCCACTCTGCCTTGGAGCCAGCTGAGTATGGACTGAAACCTCCTGTAACTGTGAGCTAAATAAAC